>QTSX02005274.1:0-75360 GCA_014839935.2 Entomophthora muscae
AACTTTGCAAAATGTCTATGAGTTCCCGCATTTTCAAATATTCAAATAAAATACAAATAATTCAATTTAATTAAAAAAAGTCCATCCTTCAAAATTGATTCAAAATTTGGACCAAGGATTTGACAATCCTGCACTTTTATGTTTGGGTTCTGAATTTACAGTATTTGGATTTTTAATCATATTAAATTTGTGCTGTCTCTTGAAACCTTAAAGATGTTACAATCCCTGGTATGAAGCCACAGATGATTGGATATCAATGATGATCAGCCATAATAAGCATTGGATAAGTGAGACTTCCTAAAAATTGTTGTAATTTCAGGAAGCCAGGCATAGGTAGAGCCATTGGTTGGCTTGGGACAGAATATGGCCAGGCCAGAGGGTAATGCCCACCATAGGATGGATGCTAACTTGATAATATAGGATATGGATCGCCCAAGCAAAGACCAGGGCCCTGAATTGGGTACCATTGTGTCTACCATTCCCATCAAAGTAATGTAGAGTACTCCAAACAGCTGGGTGGACGTAGTCTTGGCCGCAGTGGGGGTCTTCATTGGGTGGTTGGGTTGCGGGGTTAAGGGTGGAGTCATGGGAACAAAGTAGGCAGGCAGATAATTGTACTTGTCTTTGAACAATAAGAGCGGCACCTTGATCCTCTTTCCTTCATGCCCTATGTATTCATTTTCTCTATTCTTTTCCAAGGAATTGGCAATGATGATGGTCTCCAAGTCATACTCCGTGTAGGCAGGGTTGGGCGGGTATTTGGTAAAATGCACATGTCCAAAATGGGCTCCTGGGGGGACGGTATAGTGCCTGGGGAGGGTCAGCAGGTTGGTCTCCAGAGGGGGGCGGTTGCATGGTGGTCTACTTGGCTGGAGTTAAGATGGAAGATCACTAAGACTAGATATGGTAAGATTTATTCAAACCAAAGGTTCATAAAATTTTATTATCAAAAATGACAATATGGTCATTGCCATACCACTGGGGCTTTTATACCATGGGTTTTTGCTTCTTTGATTTTTTCGGGGTTCAGGTTTGCAGACAAGGCACTGGTGGGGCATAGATCTTGTCTTAGATTCTTGAGGGCAGCAGATCCAGGTTGTGCCTGCTCTAGTGAATAGAAGTGACAATACTTTGTTCTGCTGCTACTGTTCACCACATCACCTGAGTAGTTCAATTGTACTACCCATTCTGATCAGAAGACTGGCAGCTGGTGGTGGTCATTGGCAGAGTTAACAGTAGTTTTTTAACCTCCTTAAGGCAAGCTACAACCTCTGCATAGGTCTGGATCTTTAGTGGCGCAAGGTTGGCAGCAATCTGGTGACCATTTTGGGAATTGTCCTTGGGAGACTGGCAGGTCTTGGAGTAACTTGTCAACTTGGGTTTGCAATTTAACAAGTTGGTGGGTTTCTGTCCACTTTGTGTGACTCAAGTAGACTTTGGAGGGTTGGGGTTTGATTCAAGGGTCTCCAATGTTGAGTTTGAACCTCCAGCGTTGACACTTGGCAGGTTGGCAGTTTTCTGTTCCCCCTGTTTGGGGTCATCTATCTCTGGTGGTCCAGGGTTTGACCCAATTGGCAGTTGGGTGGTTTCCTGTCCACTCTGGTTAACATAAGGCTTTCCCTGAGACCCAGGTTTCAATTCCAAGGTTTTCAATACAAGTATTGAATTGTCATTCATGACAGATTAGCTATCATATAAGCAAAAGAACAGAGTTGATAGAATATCATTGGGAATTTAATGCCAATAAATACATCATATAGCTTATATACATCCAGAAAATACCATTGCCTGTCATTTATTGCTTTTAAATCTTTGTAAATACTGTTAGCTGCTGGCAAATACCTTTGTTTGCTTAAATGTGACCACCAAAAGATCTTTTTTATACTGTAGATTCAGAACCTAAAGGTAAAAATGCAGGATTATTGAATTCTTTTGCATAAACTCACCAACTTACTGGTTTATTTTACATCTTTTTATATAGTAAAGTAAGCTGTTCTGGGATAAAAATTACTCTATTAAATCAGTGAGCTCATGCAAAAGAATTTGACAATCCTGCATTTTTACCTTTAGGTTCTGAATTTTAAGTAAGTGTACACCGCTTATATTATGTCACTCCTGGTATAGGTAAAGGTATTTACACTGGTAAACCCTTCAATCCAAATCAAATATAAAACTACCAGTAACCAAACTGAATTTTACCTTCCACTAAACCCAACCTGTTATTCTCTGATAATCCCTTACAAATTCTGCAAATAAATCACATGTTGCACTTCCTTAATTACCCTAGTGACTCAGGTTAAGCATCAGCCATCCCTTCATGCAGCATTTGTAATATTTCATTGTGTAAAAGTCTTTGCTAGAGGGGGAGATAGGTTTATCTGTCAATTTAATGCCCAGCAGCCAAACATGTGTACCTATGGTGCATCCAACCAGAGCACACCAAGAGGCATAATCCTGCCTCTTATAAAAACACAGCACCCTCTGTTTAAACCAATTGGGTCCTTACTGGTTGGTTGATTAGGATCATAGTGAGGATTAGAGATCCACAGCTAAAAATAGGACAATTTACACACACCCAGAGTGGTATATACAGTACTTCTCAAGGTCAACACACAACTACATAAAATCCCACAAAATAATTCTTGCAAGCCAATTAGGTCAGATAATTATCACAATAAAGAACACTATTCCTGCACATATACATTTAAATTCAGCATCAATATCAGGGACAGGTACATTAGTTTAAAACCCTATGGCTCTAAGCAAAATACTTCATATTTGAATGAATTCAACTCAGATGTAAACAAAAATAGCTTATATGTAAATTAAATTAGAGCTCAATGAATAAATATTAATTTACAATAGATTTGGGTTCTATCAATTTTGTTTTCAGTTTTTTATTTCATTTACATCTGATTTGAATTAATTTAAATCTGAAGTCTTTTGCTTGTTGCCATAGGTTTTAAAACTACTGTACTAATTGCATCCATCATATAAGGCTAATAATGTATAGTGCAGCCATGCAACTGAAGGAGACAATCCCGTCAACTTCACATTGGAGCCCAAATTTCTTTTAAATCTATCCCAAGGTTTTTTTAATTTGCCTTCCCAGTTACTTAACTGTTTTCTGAGACACCAATTCTCAGGGACTGCTTTCTTTAATCCTTCCTTAATTCTATTACTAGTTTGGCCTAATTATTTCCAGAAATTCAAACTTATTTATGTAAATATCTGATCTATCCTCAGAATTCTTATTCGGAGAAATTATAAACCCTATCTTTATAAATACTAAATACTAAAATTTAAATTATGATTTTAACAACTATGAGTGATTTTATTAGGCCAATCACTTGGAGTGAATGTTATACAGTCACATAGCCCACTTTTTCTCTTTGGGAGATTGGCTTCATCACTACAGATCTTGATCATTTACATTTCTTCATGAAATGGTTTGAGAAACCGAGGGTGTACCTAGGACCATTCTTCCTCAAGGGCAGCCCCTACTCCACATATCAAATAGCTGGGGCAGGAAGATATTCTGTCAATTATTTTCCCTTCAACTGATTTTCAGTCAAATTTGATCCAACTATAAGTTTCTTCCTATGTAAAGTTTTTTACTTTTCAACAAAAAAAAATCAAAAATCAAAAAAAAGAAATTATTCCCTATAAAATTTATTCTTTGATACTTTTAATCTTATTATTTTATTTTCTAGCAGTGAAATTTAATTTAATTAGCTTTTAAAAAGTAAATATTTAAAATTAAGCCTCTTAAATACAAAAAAAATAAAAAAAAATGTGTGTGAAGCATAGCTTTATTAGTAAATAGATTGTATTTAATCTTTTAATATATTGTAAAGTTAAAATTTTATATATGGAAATATATAGTTGGATCAAACTTGGCTGAAAATCAGTCAATAAAAATAACTGGTGGAATATTTCCTGCCCTGGTTTATCGCTGAATATTTTAAAAATATCACAAGGGATTTCAGAAACTTTGCATAGTGTTTTTATTTTTGCTTTGCTGTTGATTTGAAATGGCTTAGATTTAATTAAAAATAACAAATATATATAAGTTCCCATTTTATTTTTGACGACCAGTTAAGAATTTCGCCTGCATATTAAGTTAAACTAACTAGGTCGTATAAACCACTTTGCAAGGTTTCTAAGCTACATTGTGGTGTTTAAAAATCAAAATTGCAACAAATCCAAACAATCGTAGCAAAAGTGTATGATCTGGAATTAGCTTAACTTTATGTTAGAATGCTGATTTATCTATATAAATTGAATAGCTTCATTTATTATTGGAAAACTCAGTAAGCAATCAGTGCTAAAGAAAACAAAAGCCCAATGATTTATTGAATAATCTGTATCCGCTAACACAGGTTTGAGTTGGCATAGTATTCCTTCTTTCCATAGCCATAGCTACGTGCGTCCCACCCGACAGCCATGTCCGATGCCACAATGTAGAGGTCTGGCATCACGAAAGTTGCGAGTCGCTTTGATAAATTGAATTTGGCTTTGAAGTGGGATGGCTTGGAACATAACTCCCCCCAGAGCATGCCAGCATGAGAAAATAGTTGTACCATTCTGTTTGACATCTATTTGTACGCTGTCCTGCATGAGGAGATTGTGCTCATGGATGGCATAAACAGAGAAGCATTTGTTTGCTGGTTTAGGAGATCCAGGGAATACATAAGTGGATACATGAGGATGGGCCAAAATACTTGAAATCAAAACCAACTTGAACATTTGGATTAAAATTAGCAGCTATTCGTCTTTTATCGCTGATCTGTTTGATACTTCTGTCTTGAACACATCAAAGATACATTCAGTGGCACCAGTTTCAATGTAAGATCAGTTTATGATATAAATTTTTAAACCAATCAAAAGACCAAATTCTATTCGAACTGCAAATCCCAGTATCAGTGTATGCTTAGATATTATGAAACAATGACTTCTTATGCCAAACACGTTCTATTTAACCTTGCATTTATGGAAGTAGTCAGCCGTTTTTAGAAACCTTAAACCTGGTAGCTTTTATTTGCAAACCACATGATACATATGTTATAATATTCAGAAGTACATATTATATGCTTCTCTTTATAGCCCCACTTCATGCAATCATTGCATTAAACAGCATCTCCACTCCTAATGCCTTCTCATGTATTATAGAACTTAAACTTAAATTGACATTTTAAACTGAAGTGGTAACTAATCAAAAGCCTGCAGCTCAACGAAAAAAAGCATTCTCCAAAATTCCGTGGCCCACGAGGCACTGAAATATCTTAATTTATGAATAAAATCATGGCTCCAATCCGCTCAACCTGGATTAAAAATACAACCTTTTTTATTGCTGGTGCATATAATTAGGAGGTGTCAAAAAGAAAAGCCACCCCAGCTCCAGGTGACTCAAAAATTGGTATAAAACGCCATATCAAAAATAGCATACCAAGTTATGCCATCTTAAATTATGCTATCTTGAAAGTAATAGTAAATACAGCATCGTGGTGTACGCTATTGTAAATAGTAAAAAATAACACCCCATCAACTATTTGCTTTTGAGGCTAAAAAACATGTAAAAATATAAAAAAAGTTAAGGTCATATTTAGGCTAATAAGAGCCTCGTAAATCCAAATATTTATTGAAAAGGGGGTGATTGATAACAGCAAGGCTATATGAAGCTCCAACGCCAAGGCATCCAAAATAATCCCTGCTTGCTATACTAGTTGTACAATATACTATATCTATATGTAGCTAAATACTAAATAAAAGACAGAAACTGTCATAAAAAAGAAAAAGAGGGATGCAAAGAAAAGTTTAGTGAAAAAATAAATCAAGCATTGGTTGAAAGAGCCACAGAAATGGCTAGAAGATGCCCAAGCTTTCTATTCTTGGGGTATTATACAAGGGCTATGGTGAAGATACAACAATAATTGGTTACACTCTTTTTCTTTCTGGAGATAAGATTCTTTTTCTTCATCCTAGCCTTGAATAGTTGGGTAGAGATAGACTGCTGGGTCTTGATATAGCCCTAAAATCTTGTTGAATTTGAGCTTCTAAACCCTGACTCTAGTTTCAAACTGGCTGTTCCACCCTTCAAAAGAAGAAGTGGTGTTGATTAGTTCATAATTTACATCCCTGAAGCAGTTTTAGCTGACTGAGTCATCAAATTTTCTGATCTGGTGTGCACCTTGGAACAATTTAACTTATTTAGTCTCATAGTACTGAATGAATAGAGCCAAGGCTGAATCATTAGCAGCAATATAGATATAGCACATAAGTGTGTCATAAAAGGCATTTTTACTCCTTATTATTCACTAGAGCTGTTGCAACTGAGGTTTGAACCTCGCCTGCCAATGTATCTTACAATACACAGGGGGCGCTCGATGAGTCGCCCCTTGACGTATCTAATGTTATGAATGAGTCTGGTGGCAATGTCAAATGGCGGGAACTTCATCTTAATTAGGAGCATTGCCAATTTGACCTGCTGATCCCCGCACAAGTTATTCCTCAGCTCCAAACCCTACATGGAACTCCCCACTATGCCACCCCCTTGTGGCCTTGTGGCTCTTCCCATATAGTATATTAATCATAATATCCTACAATAAATGGTACCTTATTCTTATTATTCTGTCCTTTCCTATCAGACTGTTGTCTTCCCCAATTCCAAATAATGAACCCTCATTGGTTCAGTTGCAACAGTGATAGCAGAAGTAGGTTCTGACCTATTTCAAAAACAAAATCCCCCCAAGAAAGGACGGATTACGGGCCGCATGGCTACTCCACAACAAGAGATGTTCCTTCCAATCCCCAAGGGGGACATTACTGAAGGTTATGTCATCTATCAAGACCAGTTAGTTCTCACCAGCGTATACAATTGGCTCCGCCTCAGGCAGCATGACGCTAGCGTCACACTGCCACAGTTGGATCTGTTGCAACATATGCTCAACCTTCAACTAGAGTCCTTCACTGGCGGTGTCAAAGGAGCTGACATTGTCAGTTGGCTCCAGTCCACCAAAACGCGCCTTTGTATCTGTCAGGTTCCTGAGTCCATGTGGGTTGCCACCGCGTCTGGTTGCCTCACAGGGCCCACTGCTGTGTGGTTCACTAACTGGGCCATCCAGGAGTTTGACGTCACCTGGGCAACATTTTGAGACGCTGCCAAGTCCTGGTATAGCAAAACCTTCTCCCATATTATCTTGGGGACTCCCCTCCTAGCCATCAAGCAGACTGGTTCCATCCCTGAGTATCTTGCTGCGTGGCAACAAGCCCTTGCTGCCGCCCCCAAAGCAGTGACCAATGGGAACGCCATGCTGCTCACTCTCATTGTCAATGGGTTAAAACACCATATTTGCAAGTGGGTTCCCGTAGGCCGCTGCACCTCTATTGACAACTGTTATAAAGCCATCGTAGAGGCCAGTAACCAGGCTTCAATGGGCTTCCGCCGCACCAACAATACTCCACCCCAACCACGTCCTGCACCTAGCAATGGCCAAAGTCAAGTGGGATGTTGCCAACCTTGACAACAAGAAGGTGCAGCTAAATGCCCCAGCAAGGGGGGAGCTCCAGCTAGCGCTAATCAAGGACCAGGGAAAAGCCTGGGGGTTGTAACAACAAGAGGCCCTACAACCCCGACTGACCCGCCCTCTCAGCCTGTGCTCACAAAGAACTCCTGTGACTACAATCTTCACAAGGTCAAAACCCTAGATGTCTTCCAGGTCCATAGCAATGACCCCGTGTTGCAAGCCGCTCATTCTGCAAATCAAGTAACACGCTTGTCCTATCCCTTCTGTTTTTGTGGGAACACCCACAAGCTACTGGTAGACACCGGGGCTGATCACACCATGGTAGATCAGGCATTTGCTGACTCCCAACAATTAGACTGGGTACCCAGCAGATTCAAAGCAGTATGCGTAGCTGATTCCCGCAGAATTGCCATCACCCACAAGATGGTACCCTTCTCCGTAAGAATGGGAAACGTCCAGGTCAAACTCTCTGGACCAATCATGGCAGGCCTCAGCCACAACGTAATTGCTGGCCTTGACTGGCTCCAACATAACCGCCCTTACATTGACTGGGATACCTCTGTCATCACCCTCAATAGAAATGGGTTGGGTTTTCAGATTTACTCCATGGAAATGAACAAACTACTACATGAAACTGTGTTTGTCAGGATGACAGAAACAGGTTCATATGACTTCAAGGGGGGAAACTAGACTTTAAACAATGGTCTGTTGAAGTTATCTGTGCAGAACCATCTGCAGTCCCTCCCTTGTCAACACCACCACCAGCGCTAGCTGCACTCCTTGAGGAGTACAAGGACGTATTCAGTGAAACACTCAAACAGCTACCTCCACCCTAGGAGATCCAGCACGCTGTACAACTTCAAGGATTGTTAACTAAAGCACACCCCTTATACTGTCTCACACCAAAAGAAGATGAGACCCTCTGCCAGCACCTCTTGGATGCACTTGATAAGGGATTCATTTGCCCCTTGCTCTCTCTATACAGGGCGGTGGTCTTTTTTGTAGCTAAGAAGGATGGGTCTCTTTGCCTGGTCACAGAATACCGCGCCCTAAATGAGGTGACAGTTAAAAACAAATACCCCCTGCCGCTGATTGACGACCTGTTTGATACACTTGCTGGCGCAAAGGTCTTTAGTAAGATTGATCTCACCGCAGGGTACAACCAGGTCCGGATTGCACCAGGGGATGAGGCAAAAACTGCCTTCTGCACACGCTACAGGTCATTTGAGTGTTGTGTCATGAATTTTGGAATGACCAACGCTCCCTCCACATTTGCCATGTTGATGAACAAAGCCTTCGAGGAACTAGTTGGGAAGTGTGTGGTGGTGTACCTTGATGGCATTATTGTCTTCAGTCAAGATCAAACCACACATCTCCAACACCTCTGTGCTGTCCTCAACACCCTTTGGGGAAACCAGCTAAAAGCTAAACCCTCCAAATGTGAGTTTCTCAAGTTGGAGTTATTATTCCTTGGGCAAACCATCTCTGCCCAAGGAATAAAGCCTGATCCTGCCAAAATCAAGGCAATCACTAGCATGCCGCCCCCACAGATGTGGGCCAAGTGCAAACATTCTTGGGCATGGTTGCCTATGTATGTAAGTTCATCCCCAACTGCAGAGAACTAATTGCACCTCTCACTGAGCTCCTCAATACCAGAAAACACTTCCATTGGACCCCTGCCAGAGATCAAGCCTTTGAGACGTTGAAGCAAAGGCTCACAACAGCACCAGTACTGCAGCTCCAACCAAAACCATCAGAACATCTTGAGACTGACGCCTCTGACAGGGCCATAGGGGGCGTGCTAAGGATAGAAACAGACAATGGCGTCTTCCTCCCCGTAGCATATGAATCCAGGAAGCTCACTGACTCGGAACAATGTTATCCCATCCATGATAAAGAACTGGCAGCCATTGTACACTGCGTTGAGAAGTGGCGCTGTTACTTGGAAGGCGCAACCTTCCCACCCCGTGTTCTGACGGACCATAAGTCCCTCCAATACTTCAACACACAGTCTCACTTGACATACTGCCAAGCAGGATGGGTTGAACGCCTGTCCTCCTATCAATTACGCATTGAATATAAGCCTGGGAAAGAGCTTGTTACAGCCGACGCCCTTTCACAACTCTATGTAGCGTCCATCACTGGGGACAACGGTCTGGACCCCAACTGGCCCATGCTCTATCTGCGCCCTGAGGCAACCCGCTACAAGGGCCTTAACTTGGTCACCATCTCCAAACTGAAGGATAACAAAATTCAATTCACTATCAATGCTGGAAATGTCTGTCGCCGAGCAGAGACAGGCAAGAAAACGCCGTATATTCCCACTACACAACAAGGAGACACCATCTTACACTACCACCAAACCTTGGGTCATATCAGAGGGCGCAACCTCTTCAAGATTATGAAACATAAGGTTTGGTGGCCGCGCATGCGCCAAGACATCTTGGACCTCCTTGAGACGTGTGTATTGTGTGAAAAGAATACGTCCAAACCTGCACCTCCTAAGTCTGTCCTACCCATTAAGGCTATGGAACCCTTCAAACAGTAGGCCCTTGACATTGTGGGACCGCTTCCCAAAGACAGACTAGGTAAAAAGTATATTATTACCGCTATCAACTACTTCACGCGTTGACCAGTGGCCTGGGCCACAACCAACCACACTGCCACCACTGTTACCCGCTTTATTGGCAAGGAGATTGTGGCTTGCTTTGGGCGACCCAAGCGTCTCATCACAGATGGTGGGCCCAAACTTGTGAGGCATGTCGTGAAGGCATACTGTGTCAAGAACGCGCACCAGCATATTGTAACAACCCCCTACCATCCGCAAGCCAACAGGCGCGTGGAACAGTTAAACGGCTCCCTGGTTCAATTGATTGCCAAGCTCTTGCAAGAGCATCCTAACACTGCGTGGACTGAACATCTTCCCACTGCACTACTGATCCTGCAAGCAAGAATCAACAGGGGCACTGGGTTCAGCCCTAACACCCTGGCCTTCAGAACACCTGACGGTCTGACAGGGGTTGAACAGGGGAAACTATGGTCCAAGGTTCCCGATAAACCCCCCTTAGTACCAACTCCCTCCCTGGACCAATGGCGCGCCAAAGCCCGGGAGATCAAACACAAGCGGATTGCAGGGGGAACAAAACACCTCAAAGCTAGATACGCCGTAGGTGACCCCGTCTACACCCTCAATCACAATTATGCCAAACTAGAACCCAACCACCTAGGGCCCTTCAAGGTAGCTGCCGTCTATGAAAACCACACCTACCAACTTGAGGATGCCTAGGGCAACACTAAGAAGCTTCACCACAATTGCTTGCGCCCCTGTTGTGTCATCCCCACAAAAATTTTGTTTGTGTGGACCTTCCCAGACCTTCCACAGACTCTAGTCCTGGTGTCTGACAACAAGCAGGGGGCAAGGGGGGTGTTGCAACTGAGGTTTGAACCTCGCCTGCCAACGTATCTAACGTTATGAATGAGTCTGGTGGCAATGTCAAATGGCGGGAACTTCATCTTAATTAGGAGCGTTGCCAATTTGACCTGCTGATCCCCGCACAAGTTATTCCTCGGCTCCAAACCCTACATGGAACTCCCCACTATGCCACCCCCTTATGGCCTTGTGGCTTTCCCCATATAGTATATTAATCACAATATCCTACAATAAACAATACCTTATTCTTATTATTCTGCCCTTTCCTATCAGACTGTTGTCTTCCCCAATTCCAAATACTGAACCCTCATTGGTTCAGTTGCAACAGAGCCAAGGCAAAATAGCAGTTGAAGGCATGTTTACTCTCTTCAGTATTGAAAATCTCATTAAAATCAGAGCTCTTTTGGAGGTGTTAACAGATTTATTAGCTGGAGCAGAAATAGCATCCCTTGGAGGAGCTCTAGAGGACTTTGATGAAAGCATTGGCCTGAACCTGCTCAAAATTGAATACAATATGATTGGGTATAATTTTTTGAGCTCAAGATGACTGGATATAAAGGATCAGTTTAATCATTACAAGCAGATCCTCACAATTACATGCCATGATATCATTAGATTGATATTTATGAATTTTAATAAGTATAAACCATAAAACTGCTGGCTTGTTAATAATATGTCATGGTTTAAACAGGGTATAACCCCCTCCCCAGTTAAGCTTAATGTGATTGTCTCTTCTTCCTGATGTTCACTAAAGTCAGGATTCATTGCTATCTAGTGGATATGTGAATATTTAAATACAAAGATTAAATGGAATAGAATCACTTTTGAAACCCCAAGGAAAAATTTATTACAGAGCAATTAATGAATAACTCAATATCAAATCAAAGCCACTATTTCACACTGTATACTCCTCAGCTTGGATTTTTAAGGATAGTAATATGCCTGCTTTCCAATTAAGGAACATTTTGAGGACCATAATAGAATATAATTCCCATAATTAGAGGACCACTACCAATGATCTGCCCTCCTTATATACGAGGATTGTGTTAGGATATTTATAGCCTTTCAAAAACTGGGGTGCCCCTTTATTGCCATCTAGGCTGCATAAAAGAATTACCAATGGAACATATATAGCAGGCCAGATCAAGAGATGTGTAAGCTTCAACTGAGCCACTATAAACAACTTAAAATTAACAAATACTGCAATAGTATCAAGGATAGTTGATCAGGTTAGACAGAACCATTGAATTAAGAATCCCTTTTACAGGTAGTCACAGGCCAAGTAAGAAGATCAGGGTTGAGTTTGCTGAGGAATGAGTATTAAAAGCCTCCTTTAAACCCAACAAGTGTTAGCTATATTGTGTATGAATTACAGCTATTTAGCTAGATTGTAACCCCTTCATAAAGATAATGTCCCGCAAGTTCCATTCTACCATTTTTTGTAGTGTCTTTTAAGCACATGAAAGGTAAATCATATCATTCATTCTCAAAGGTTATCTTTATAACATAAAAACTGTAGCTTTGACTTTCCCCAGTTGTGGTCAAGATAAAACAGGGAAAGATGATATTCTGGCAATTATTTTTCTGCCAACTGATTTTAAGTCAAATTTGGTCCAGCTATAATTCCCCTCATAAGTACTTTTTTAGATCATAATAAGACAAAAGTTTACATATAGTTTATTACTAACAAAAACCATGATATACACATATTAGTTTTTTAATCTTTTTTGTATTTTAAATTCAGAACCTAAACATAAAAATGCAGGATTGCCAAATCCTTGGTCCAAATTTCAAATCTCATTTGCAGGCAACTCAGCTGAGTGAAAATTAAAATATTTAATAAAATCAACCATTTAATTTGACCTTTTTTAATTTATTTAAATTGGCAAATTTCAAATCCTTTGAGCAGATAACTCAACTAACATAAGAAAAAACACATCAAATAATTGCAGGATACATGAATCAGAAATGTGGGATTCTAATGTACAATTTGGTATTTTCTTAAGTCTAACAAATCATAGACAACATGGAAAAATTAACAGATATGAAATTGTGGGATTGTCAAATCCAAGAACCAAATTTCAAGTCATAATTAAGATGAAATCAAAATAAATTTAATTTATGGATGTCTCAAACAGGAAGTCAAAGGATCTAGAGTGGATCTTTGCTAATTCTTTTAGGAATCACAGACATTCTCAAAAATCACCTAATTCCATTTTAAGACGGCTAAAATTTAGATCCTACTATTCATCAGATTAACATAATTATTAATAAAATAGAATTTTATGTTAAAATCTATTTTTATCACGTTGCCTTTTCCTTGCTGTGTTGATAGTTCATTTTCTGTTGATAAGGTGTTTGCATTTGATTGGATAGTTTCACCTCCAGTTGCCTTGGCAATAGGAAATCAAGTCACCTCCCCAAGATCAGCTGTAGTTGTGGAGGCGGCTTGATTTCCTATCGCCAAGGCAACTGGAGGTGAAACCATCCAATCAAATGCAAACACCTTATCAACAGAAAATGAACTATCAACACACCAAGGAAAAAGCAACATGGTAAAAACAGATTGTAATATATATTTCTACTTTATTATTAGCATTTTTAAAATCAACTGTAATCAAGTATCCTTAATAGCAATACATGAATACATAGTGTAGTGAACTGATGGTTTATCTTTGCCCCCCTCCTTCTTCCTTGAAAATAAGTTTTATGGCCCCTGGCTACACTTGGGGCCAAAAAACTTTTAAAACAATTTCTGCTTCATCAGTAGGGTGGCTCATATAGTATTACATGGGTTTGTGGTTGCTATATTAGTAATTTGGAGTGCATAATAATGTATAATTTCCAGGTTATGACAATTTTACACTTCAATTGATTTTCATGTCTAAACATGGTTATCAAAATTGACTTTTTCATTTGATTTTATCCAGAGTGGAGCTTCTTGATTTGGATTAGTTTGTTCTATTTTTTACTGCACATTCAACTTGGATTTCAGTTTCTGCAATTGTTATTTGAGTTTACTAGTGTCATTCCTTTATAATTTGATATTTGGACCAAGGATTTGACAATCCCGCAATTTCAAAAAAAAACAGTAGACACAATGAAAATGGTTGATGGATTTGAACACTTCAAATCTGATTCCAGTCAATTAATTTTGTCCATTTGAAATATGCAGCTCAACTTGAAATTTGCAAAGTGCCTATGAGTTCCTGCATTTTTAAATATTCAAATAAAATGCCAAAAATTATATTTGATTAAAAAAGCCATTCCAAAAGTTTGATTTGAAATTTGGCCCTAGGATTTGAGAATCTTGCATTTTTAAGTTTAGGGTCTGAATTTACAGTACTTAACAGTCTTAATTCTAGATATTTACATTTTTACAGTAGTTTTAAATGCTATGACAATAACCAAAAAATACTTCAGACTTAAACAAAAGGATTTCAGATTTAAGCAAACCCCAAGTTGTGCAAGATTCAGGAATCAAATAATTTAAATATTTTTGGTGAACAAACAAATTGTCAAACCATAAACAAAATTTCACTAAGACATTATACAAAATTATATCAAACATCAAGAAGCGTAGTTTAAACCACAAACAAAATTGACTGGTACATCAAGTGAAAAGGATGGATGCTTTTCCAGAATATATTATAATTCAATCAGGATTCATACAAGCCACCAACAGAAGGACTAAAATGAAGCAGAATTTGAGCAATCTAGAAGCAAGATTTCACAAACACAAAAAAATGAAGTCACACAAGATGTGTAGTATGAGCAGCCTAAAATAGAAAGTTAACAGTTTAACAGCCAATCAACAGCTATTTAATTTAGGAACAGAGGCATTTTATTCATTTTTTATGGCCCCAGATTTGTATGGAATGGTTTTTGGAACCTTCCAAATATAGACTCAAGATTACAATAAAAATAAATCTTTAAATTTTAAAATTTCTACTTTTAGTGATTTTATCCTAGGTTTTTTTCAATGTGGTTTTCAACAGCAACATCTTCAATGGCGCCAGTAGCCAAGATAGCAGCAGCCAAGCCAGCTTTGATGGAGGCGATGTTCAGGGTGTGGAGGCACCTGTTTATACCCAAGCCTTTGAGGCGGGTAACAAGGAAGCCAACCTGTACTTGACCCCTAACCCCTATGACTTTGACTTGTTTGAGAGACACTTAACGTCTAGCTCTGCCCCCCACCCCCTTACCCACCCCTGCACAAGCTGCCAACAAACCAGCTAATCATAATGGCAACCCTGATTTGAAACAACTTTCTTCCACCAGCCAACCTGCTATCCTGCCCCCTACATCCAACCAGGCTTTGGCTCCCACAGCCCAGCGCCCCAAACACAAAACAATCACTACCCAAATTCTCCAAGAAATAGTGGTACTGAACCTGTGTGGTCTGACATGGGACCAAATTGCTGACCAATTGCAATTTACCTGAGCCACTATCATGCAGGAATTCAATAGGTTAATGAATAAGCAATCTCTGATTGGGAAGGCCAAGAAGCCAAAGAAGGCCCCAGAGTCCCAGATCAACAGGCATACCCAATCATGCTTGATCTTCTGCAGCAGGACCCCAAGCTTCCCCTAACTCAGGTACAGAAGCAACTTGTGCACCATGACATTTGAGTTTCTGAGTGCATGGTACAGCTCTGGATGCACAGGAAAGTGGCTTTAATCAGGGTGTTGATCAATTTTGACGGCAACCAATGGGATGGCAGTGAAGATTCCTCATACAATCCTGTCATCAAGTCCACTCTTGTCCAATTCTTGACAAGTTTATCAGATAATTTCATGTTCATCTCCTATTATAAATTTTCCATTGCTTTCAACAAGTTTGGTGAGCAAGGAAAACCTGCCACCAAGAATGGAAGGAAGAAGGTCAAGAGGGGGACGTTCATTAGTACATTCCTGGCTGTTTTGACCAAGGGTTTTGTCTATTATCAGACAAGCCCTGATTAAATCAATAGTTAAAAGTACAGCCATTCTTGCAACTGAACCAATGAGGATTCAGTATTTGGAATATGGGAAGACAACAGTCCAATAGAAAGGACAGTAATAATAAGAATAAGGTATTGTTTATTGTAGAATATTGTGATTAATATACTATATGGGGAAAGCCACAAGGTCACAAGGGGGTGGCATGATGGCTTGTTTCATGTAAGGATTAGAGCCAAGCAATAATTTGTGTGGGGATCAACAGGTCAAATTGGTAGTGCTCCTGATTAGGAGAAAGTTTCTGCCATTTGATATTGCCATCAGATTAATCTATAACATTAGATATGTCAAGGGGCGGCTCATCAAGTGCCCCCTGTGTATTGTAAGATACATTAGCAGGCAGACTGGAAACTTGGTTGCAACACCCCCTTGCCCCCTGCTCATTGTCAGACACCAAGATCAGAGTCTGCAGAAGATCTGGGAAGGTCTGCATAAACAAACTTTGTGTGGGGATGGCGTGGCAGGGGTGCAAGCAATTGTGGTGGAGTGTCTTGATGTTCCCTTGGGCATCCTCAAGCTGATAAGTGTGACTGTCATAGACTGCAGCTATTTTGAAGGGCCCTAGGTGGTTGGGTTCCAACTTAGCCAAATTGGGGCTGAGGTTATAGACGTGGTCACCTACAGCATATCTGGTTTCAAGGTGTTTTGTCCCTCCTTCAATTTGTTTGTGCTCAATTTTGCGGGATTGGCACACCATTGGTTTAGGGATGGAGCCGTCAACAGGGGGGTTTCCCGCGAACTGTAGACCGTAACTTCTCCTGTTCAACTCCTGTCAGACTGTCAGGCGTACCAAAAGCCAAGGCACTGGGACTGAACCCGGTGCCTCTGTTGATTCTTGCTCGTAAAATAAGTAGAGCGGTGGGAAAGTGTTTGGTCCACACAGTATTGGGGTGCTCCTGTGAGAGTTTGGCAATCATCTGGACCAGGGAGACATTTAACCGTTCCATGCGTACATTGGCTTGCAGATGATAAGGGGTGGTAACTATCCTTTGGAGGGCATTCTTGACGCAGTATGCCTTCATGACCTGTTCAATGAGTTGGGGCCACCATCTGTGATGAGACGTTTAGGCCGTCCAAAGCGGGCCACAATATCCTTGCAAATGAAGCAGGTGATAGTGGTGGCGGTGTGATTAGTTGTTGCCCAGGCCACTGGCCAGCAAGTGAAGTAGTCAATGTCAGTTATGATGTATTTCTTTCCCAGTATGTCTTAAGGGAGGGGCCCAACCACATCAAGGGCCCACTGTTCAAAGGGTTCCATGGCCTTGATGAGCAGGACAGACTTGGGGGTGCAGGTTTGGACGTTTTTTTTTGCACAACACACACGTTTTGAGAAGATCCAAGATATCTTGGTGCATGCATGGCCACCAAACAATTTGTTTCATGATCTTGAAGAGGTTGCATCTCTGATGTGACCCAAGGTGCGGTGTTAATGCAGTATTGTGTCGCTATGTTGTGTGGTGGGAATGTAAGGTGTCTTCTCACCTGTCTCCGCCTGGCAGCAGATGTTGCCAGCATTGGTGGTAAACTGACTTTTTGGTCCTTCAGCTTGGAGATGGTTGCTGAGTTAAGGCCTTCACAACAAGTTGCCTCAGGACAGAGGTAAAGCATTGGCCAGTCTGGATCTAAGCCATCATCCCTGGTGATGGACGCTACATAGAGTTATGAGAGGGCGTCAGCTGTGACAAGTTCCTTCCCAGGCTTGTACTCAATGCACAACTGATAGGAGATATACACTTGACTCAGCCTGCTTGGTGGCGTTTCAAGTGAGACTGTGTGTTGAAGTACTGGAGTGACTTGTGATCTGTCAGGACGCGGGGTGGGATGGTTACCCCCTTCCAGGTAACAGCGCCATTTCTCAACGCAGTGCACAATTGCCTCCAACTCTTTATTGTGTATAGGGTAACATTTTTCTGAGTCAGTGAGCTTCCTGGACTTGTATGCCACAGGAAGGAAGACGCCTTTGTCAGTTTCTACCCATAATACGCCCCCTATGGCCCTGTCAGAGGCGTCATTCTCAAGTTTGTACTGGCGGTTCCAATTGGGGAACTACAATATGGGTGAAGTTTTAAATCTCTGCTTCAATGTCTTAAAGGCTTGATCTCTGGAAGGGGTCCAGTGGAAGCGCTGTTTATTGTTCAAGAGCTTGGTGAGAGGTGCAATGAGTTCTCCACAATTGGGGATGAACTTACGCATGTAGGCAACTATGCCCAAGAAGGTATGCACCTGACCAACATCAGTGGGAGGTGGCATACTGGTGATTGCCTTGATTTTGGCAGGGTCAGGCTTTATCCCTTGAGAAGAGATGATGTGCCCAAGGAATAACAGCTCCAACTTAAGAAACTTGCATTTGGAGGGTTTAGTTTTTAGCTGGTTTTTCTGAAGGGTGTCAAGGACAGCACAGGGGTGTTGGAGATGTGTGGTTTGATCTTGACTGAAGACAATAATGTTGTGAGGTACACAACCGCACATTTCCCAATCAATTCCTCAAATGCTTTGTTCATCAACATGGCAAAGGTGAAAGGAGAGTTGGTCATCCCAAAGTTCATGACACAACACTCAAACAACCTGTAGCGCGTGCAGAAGGAAGTTTTTGCCTCATCTCCTAGTGCAATCCGGACCTGGTTGTACCCTGCAGTGCAATCAATCTTGCTAAAGACCTTTGCACCTGCAAGTGTATCAAAAAGGTTGTCAATCAACGGCAGGGGGTACTTATTTTTAACCGTCACCTCATTTAGGGCGCGGTAATCTGTGACCAGGAAAAGGGACCTGTCCTTCTTGGCTACAAAGAAGACCACCGCCCTGTATAGAGAGATCAAGGGGCAAATGAATCCCTTATCAAGTGCATCCAAGAGGTGCTGGCAGAGGGTCTCATCTTCTTTTGGTGTGAGACAGTATAAGGGGTGTGCTTTAGTTAACAATCCTTGAAGTTGCACAGCGTGCTGAACCTCCCAGGGAGGAGGTAGTTGTTCAAGTGTCTCACTGAATACGTCCTTGTACTCCTCAAGGAGGGCAGCAAGCACTGGTGATGGTGAGGAGGTCAAGGGAGGGACTGCCAATGGTTCAGCGCAGATAACTTTGACTGAGCAATGATTAAAGTCTAGTTTCTCCCCCTTGAAATTGTACAAGCCTGTCTCTGTTATTCTGACAAACACAGTATCATGGAGTAACTTGCTCATTTCCACAGGGTAGATCTGGAACCCCACCCCATTTCTATTGAGGGTGATGACAGAGGTATCCCAGTCAATGTAGGGACATTTTTACCAAAGCCAGTTGAGACCAGCAATTACGTCGTGGCTGAGCCCTGCTATGATTGGTCCAGAGAGCTTAAGCTGGACGTTTCTTTTTCTCACAGAGAAGGGTACCAAATTATGGGTAATTGCCACTCTATGGAAGTCAGCTACTTGTACTGCCTTGAACCTGCTGGGCACCCGGTCCAGTTGTTGAGAGTTGGCAAACGCCTGGTCCACCATAGTGTGGTTTGCCCTGGTATCTACCAGTAATTTGTGGGTGTTCCCACAGAAACAGAAGGGATAGGACAAGTGTGTTAATTCATTTGAGGAGTGACTTCATTGCAATACGGGTTTTTCAATGTGGACTTGAAAGACGTCCAGGGTTTCAACTTTGTGAATGTTGTAGTCACAGGGATTTTTTGCGAGCAGGGACTGAGAGGATGGGTCAGGTGGGGTTGTAAGGCCTCTTGTTGCTACAACCCCCAGGCTTTTTCCGGATCCTCAATCTGCGCAAGCTGGAGCTCCCCCCTTGCGGGGGCGTTTAGTCCCATTATCCTGCTGACGGGGCTGATGGCGGCCTACTTGACTGTGGGCACTACCAGGTGTTGCACAAGGTTGAGATGGAGCATCATTTTTACGGTGGAACCCCATTGAAGCTTGGTTGTTGGCCTCCACAATGGCTTTGTAGCAGTCATCAATAGAGGTGCAGCAACCTACAGAAACCCACTTGCAGATATGGGGTTTTAGCCCATTGATGATGAGAGTGAGTAGCATTGCATTTCTGTTGGTCACAACTTCAGGGGCAGCTGCAAGAGCTTGTTTCCAGGCGGCAAGGTACTCAGGAACGGAACCAGTTTGTTTGATTGCTAGAAGGGGAGTTCCCGCCACAATAGGAGAGAAGGTTTTGCTGTAGTGGGACTTTGTGGCGTCCCTGAATGCTGCCCAGGTGACTTCAATTTTCTGACTGGTCCAGTTGATGAACCAGACTGCAGCAGATCCCGTAAGGTGGCCTGAAGCAGTGGCAACCCACATGGTCTTGGGAACCTGGCAAATACAAAGTCAGGTTTTGGTGGATTGAAGCCAACTGACAATGTTGGCTCCTTCAACTCCACCCGCAAAGGATTCCAGCTGGAGATTGAGCATACATTGTGAAAGGTCTGACTGGGGAGGGGTGACGCTGGCGTCACACTGCCCAAGGCGGAGTCAATTGTACACACTTGTAAGAACTAGCTGGTCTTGGTAAATAATGTATTTTTTGGGGATGTCCCCCTGCAGGGATTGGCAGGAAAGTTTCTTGTTGGGGAGTAGCTATACAGCCCGTACTCTGTCCTTTCTTAGGAGGAATTTTTTCTTTGGGCAGATTGTAAACCTAATGCTGCTACCACTGTTGCAACTGAACCAATGAGGATTCAGTATTTGGAATTGAGGAAGACAAAATTCCAATATAAATGACAGGAATAATAAGAATAAGGTATTGTTTATTGTAGAATATTGTGATTAATATACTATATGGGGAAAGCCACACGATCACAAGGGCATGGCATGGTGATGTGTTCCATGTAAGAATTAGAGCCAAGGAATAACTTGTGCAGGGATCAACAGGTCAAATTGGTAGCGCTCCTAATTAGGAGAAAGTGCCCACAATTTGATATTGCCATCAGATTGGTTCATGTTTTTAGATTTGTCAAGGGGCAACTCATTGAGCGCCCCCTGTATGCCATAAGATATGTTGGCAGGCAAGTCCAGAGACTTGATTGCAACACCATATCCTCAGTGGATTACTCAACTCCTGGGATAGCTCAAATTCCATCTACTGGGTTTTCTTGAGCCCCCAAATGGAGGGTAGCTCCACCGCCAATGAATTAGTACAAGGACGCAGGCACCAGGCCTCTGTGTACCCAGTCAGTCACGCTGACATCCATCTGGCTGATGTTGTGTTCTTCAATATTGGAGACACAGTCTGGAAGCTCTGCCCACGGGCTTTCAACAATCTCTATCTTGGGGTCCTTGACCATGATTCTCTCTTTGGTTGACAGATGTTGGATGACTTGTTTGCCCAAATTATCTTCCATGTGAACATGGCAACCAATCACATAAGGACAAGTGCCTCCCACCCCGTGCCACAGCCGTCTACCAACCAATCCAGCCAATGACAGATGAAAAATATAATGAACATTATATGGCAGCCATCATAATAAATCTGATTGGTTCAACCCCCCACAACCACCACCCACCTGCCAGCCCCTCCCATCCCATCCTATCTCAGATCTCCCAGGCCAGCACTGCCTCTACAACTTCCTTCCTGCGCTATTCTGTCTACTAGGCATCACTCTTCCCCGCCCCAATAAACCCCCTGTTGCCAAATATTTTCTATTTATATTATCTTTATTTTGAATTTCAATTGTTCATTTTCTCATTGTTTATATTTGGTTTTATTCTTTATGTTTGCCTTATTTCTATAAATTTTATGTTTACTATGCCGTGTATCTAGATCCAGAACACAGTTATTTTTAGCTCTTACACAGCCCCTTGTGAAAATATTAACAATAATTTGGAGATCAGTTAAATTTAAATTTGAAAATTATATGTTTATTGTGTTTAGAGAAAGTTGTTACTGATCTGAATTCAAAACCTTAATGATAAACTTTAAGCCAATCAGGAGCCAAGTGAGAAAGTGATTGTTGTGCCATAAAGGGCCATTTAATAATTTTTTGATGCATGTATACTAATCAATATGATTGGCTGGATGTTTTGTCATTGTGCGTCATTGCAATTGTGGCAAGTTGTTGGTGGACTAGTGCTAACCCAGCAGCTGATTGAGCATTGGTCCACCAACAACTTGCCACAGCGGAAATGGTGCACAATGGCAAAACAACCAGTCAATCAGATTAATTAGTGTACATGCATCAAAAAAAATTGAATTGCCCTTTATGGCACAACAATCACTTTCTCACTTGGCTCCTGATTGGCTTAAATTTTATCATTAAGGTTTTGAATTTGGATCAGCAACAACTTTCTCTAAACACAATAAACATATAATTTTCAAATTTAAATTTAACTGATCACTAAATTGTTGTTAATATTTTTACAAGGGGCTGTGTTTAGGTGCTAATAAATAATATGACAATTATTGAAGCAATGCCAACACAAAGCAAACAGCACATATTGAGATAAGCATAAAACATATACACAATGGGTAAAAATATGGGATATTGTAGTAAATGGGAAAGAACAGGGATAAACAAAGAGACAGTAATATCATAATAACACAGAGGTTATTGGGGTGAAAGATATTAAAACATATGCAAAAGTTAGTAAAAATCAATGAGAGAATTGAAGAAGCTTCTTAAAGACTTTGACCTTGCAGTTACAAAGATCAAATATGTTGATTGTAAAGTCAAATCAAAGGTTAAGTCTTCTGTCCTATCAGAAAATAAAAGCAACAAGGTGTCTGCAAAGGCGCTCATGGCCAAGATGTCTGAAATATCAGAGAAAACCACCAAGTTTGCTCTAAACATTCAAAAAACTGTGGTTGAGGGGCTGTGATTTAAGGTGTACAATCTTTCTGCACCGTCTGTCTGGGTTACAACCCAGAGATGTATGAACATCTCAAATCTGACAAGCGCGCCATAACAAAGATACTGAATTGCTGACACAACTGCTTGCACTGAGGATGACTAAGCCTTCCAAAGCCTCTGGCAAGGAGGACACCAAAGAAGGCAATATAAAAAATTAATAAAGATTATTAAATTCTTACCTTTTTTTTAGAAATAATCAATGACGTAATGCACCAGGTTCTGGTCCCCTTTGTCCTCGCCACATTTTACGCCAACTACGCCAATCATGTGGCAAGGCAGTTGGCATTATCTCTTCCCGTTGTGCATAAGCTTAAGGACCAAATAAACAGTTCATTCCCAATGTTGCAGGACGGGCTCCTAGGGCTAACACATGGTGAAGGGGCATCCAAGTGGGCAGTCACTGCCTACAAGGATGCCCAATTGCTCCGCCTTGACCCGGTATCACTCAGCAGAGTCTACTGTGTAAACTCCAATGAGCTTGTTTGGGACGTCCTGGAGACGCTGCCATTCAAAAATATACCAGAGATGGGCCAAGACCATGCGGCTGCTTGCTTCTGCTTCCCAATGGAGCACACCATCTCTTCTTTCCTGGAGAACTTTGGGCACACAGTTTCAAAATTAGCTGTTGCAAATACAACAGCTGTAAAGAAGACAAAGATCCACCTTGCTGACTTTGGACTGGCCTGGAGTGCCAAAAAGACGAGTCTCTTTCAGGCCATGGAGCTCACATTTGCCAAGACCAAACATGAGAAGAAGATTAGTGTCGTGTATAATAAACTCTGCAAGTTTACAGAAGCCTTTGCTAGGCAAAGGCTTCATCACGTGGTTTACCTTGGGTTTCTCTTCTACTTTGGGATGGTCACTGTTGCGCTTTTTGCATTACAGCGCAACAATTATTAGGGATTATAGGGCACAGGACATTTTCCAGAATACAGCCATATGTGAGGATATTATTAGTACTGTATCAGAAGAGCCAGGATAGAACGGAACCATGGTTATTGCCCAGCAATGGCTTCTGATAACGCAGAAGCACTTAAAGATCAGGATAAAGGTCAACCAGATTAAGGATAAAATAAAGATAGTTCAAAGATTGATTTTATTGTAAATGATTAATTCTTCTTATACCTACTACCAGGTTAATCTCTGGGCTGATAGCAATGTCTTCTAGGACATTCTAACATGCCCTAAATTTGGGTAATTATTAATCTAGGTTTGGCGCTTCTTACACGTCAACCAGTAGAATATCTTCATCTTCACCCAGCACAGGTGATCCTTGCTGGCGTGGAATAATTTAGTTACTTCAGGATCACTTCCTGCTTTCTTAGCATACTGCAGCTTAATGCTTATTAATGTGTCAATTAAGGGAATTCAAGATTATGGGGAATCAAACCCCGCGCCTTGGTGCTCAATGTAAAGGTAAGGCAGTGTGGTGGTGCTTGCAATAAATTTCAGTTGGCGTGGCGGCGCTTGACGTAAAAGTAGTTTGGCGCCTTGGCGCTTAATCCAATTGCTAGGCGGCGCCGCGGCGCTTTGTGTATTTATTAAGTGCCGCAACGGTAAATCAGGTGTCATTAATTGCCGCGGCGGCGCTTGTCATTGGCTAGTATTAGGCTTAGGTCAGCAGACTACTGCTAATCCAATTTGCATGTAGCTTATACTACCAATTTATATTATTTGGTAGCTGCAATTCATATCCACGAGCTCTGTCATAATTAGTGTCATTGTATTTTGTACTACTAATTTATGGATTTGGTTGTAGCAATCCCAATCTGTGAGCTCTGTCATAATTGGCATCATTGCTTGGTCAAAATTCCCAACAGGCACAAATGTAGAGGACCTGTACTGGGTCCTTCTTGGGATCAACAAGGCCAGGCTCTCTCTGGATGGGAAGAAGGTCCCCCTGGATACAACTTGGTTGACCATGTGATACAAGATGCACTGGTCCTGGCCAGCATCTATGGGTTTGCAGCCCCGTCAGAAAAGCTGCTCCTAAACTCTCACCTTACTATCCTCCTTTTTATAAGCCACTGAGAATATTTTTACAACAGAGTATCTACTGTGCATGGTGTGGCGGTGGAGGTTGTGTGCCACCTTCATTTCTGGGTGGGTACATACTGCAGAACCCACTACAGGAGCCCTCAATAAAATCTCTTCTAAAATAAATCTACATTATAATTTATATTATTTTTAATTATAATTAATTTTTAAACAATTTTTTATTTCAGTGATATTACTAAAACAAAAATATATCAAAGCAGATATTTATACAGCAATAATAATGTTTACTAATAAAAAATCAACATATACCTTGATAGCTTTATATTTTACTTTTTTAATTAACTTTATATATTTATTTGTCAGTAGTGACATGGAAATACATTTATTTTACTTTGTTATTAAGTGTTTGGGAAAGCCACTATGGAATAAAAAAGAAAAAGAAATTGCAATACAAAAATTAAGCATCTGCATTGGTGGTGCTGTTCTATGTGATTGCAGGCTTGGAAGCTTCAAACTATAAAATGATAATCTATAAATATAAAAGAGTAAATTAAGGAATATTAAAAATAGTTGGAATTGTTAAGCCTTTAGTTGATTGGCTGTTTGGCAAGGCATGCAGTGAGAAATGAATCAGTGTGGCCATAGAATTTGGCCACTGTCTTGGCTAGAAGGGTGTGGATCCTAGCCTGCAGCAAATCAAAGAGGTCCTTGGTCCCAGTTGGTGTCCCCCACTTACAACTTGCTTGAGCCACCCAAAGACCTCCTTGATAGGGTTTAGGAATGGGAAATAGGCAGGGAGGAATAGGAGTCAAAAATTTGATGTGGACAATTGTTGAGGGCCAACTGTAATGCTGGTGTCAATTGTTGGAAATTCCTCAAGAATATCTACCATCTTATGGAGACCAACATTATCCAGCACAATTACATTAGTGAAGCCCGGGCTTGTGCGCCTCAGGTGCTCCTGGAACAAACAGAGGAATTTCAGGAAGGTTCTGCTATTGTTCAAACCCAAGATCATTTGATAGAGCTCAATCTCCTTTGGACCAAGGAGAGCCACCATCAAATATGCTGTGGTGCAGACTGCAGCACGCCAAGCTACCCGTCATTGGAACCTTTGGGGACATAGCCATATGCATTCCACATAGACAGGGCAAATACTGATTTTTCAATGTAATAGAATTTGACTGTCCCCTTGGCTTTGAGGGCAGTGTACGCCTCAGCGTATTTTTCTGGGTCTCAATATTGATTGGGCTATTCCTGTCATAGAGAGATATCCCAAGTTTTTTCCAGGAAAAGCACATTCTCTTCACCAGATGGTAGTAAAAAAAATCAAAGCCTTGACCTCAAAAGTAGATTTAACCATCAACTGTATATTTCTCCATTTCAAGATGACATTCCTGGGTTATCCACTGGCAGATTGCCCATTTGTGCTCCTTGGTGAGCATGATGGAAACATGCAAGGATTTCCCCATAGCAAGAACTTGGCCAGCACTGATAAGTTTGTTAAATGCTTTACTGGCGTACTTGGGATCCACCCTAACAGGGCTGTGGCTGTCTTGTAGTTCCAAGATTCCTGCCCAAGCCTGAGAAGGATAATGTGCTTGATGTCAGGAATGCACTTCTGGGCGGCCTTGGTGGGTTTGGTTGAACTGGGATCCTGCTCAGGGCCAGGTACACAAGGCATGGGCACCTTGTTATAAAAGGTGCAACCTTCTTTAGCACCTGCTGCCCATCTGCAGTTTGGAAAAACTTGGGCTCCTTAACGTCTTCTTGGTTGCTGTTGCTGATGTAAGGCTTGCAGCTAGTGTCAATCACAGGCTTAAACTTCTCTATCATGGCTGACGGGACCAACTTATGGCAGTAGACAGGGTCAAACACAAACAAAGTAAGCTCAATCTTCTTGTTTCTAATTGTTTTAGTGGTGGTTACCTTGGTGGGCTTCTGGGTTAGCTTAGGAACCCAAGGGTTGATGCTCTGCACCCTTGCATGTTGTGCTCCTTGAACTGGTTTTGTCATTACAGCGTCACTATGGAACTCTCCTCTCCCGCCTCCCTCCTGAGTAGGCACTTGTGTTGTACTAAGTCTATTCTTTGACCCGCAGGGGCAACCACAACTGTGGCACACAACCGGTGCATTATTATTCTGTTGTTGTGTTCCTTTCATTTTAAAATTTAATAAAACACTAAAAAATTCAATTAAGTTACTCCCTAATTTTAATTTTTGCTTTTATCTGAATATGGATATTTAATTAGAATTTTCCCCATCCAATATCCCAATTATAGATTTTTTATTTCTTAATTAGTTGTTTTTGGGTTTACAACACCCATTTTAGAATACCCAAAATAATTTCCACCCTTTTTCCCAGATTTCACACCAAATATAAGCACCTAACATAATATTTTTAAAATTTATGCTTCAGATTATGTGCCTTATTTTATATAGCTTGGTATCATTCTTGATTACAGTCCATTTCACACAACATTTGAGTGATTTTGTTTACATAGTGAGTTGCTATTGTGTTTTGTTTTTGGTTTGAGTTTTGACTCACTGTGCTTGGGTGTTTTTGTCACCAATTTACATAGTAAACATGTGTACACTGAAAGTCAACTCACACCATTTTGTTTGTGAATCCATGTATTTTGGTTTGTATTTTGAATAGTTTTGTTTGGTGTGTGAGCACTTTGTTGCTGTGTTGACCCATTTCTTCCATTGACACCAAAAATCACTGTTAATAGAGTGTATATTTTAACTTGATAGTTGTAATTTGCTTAAATCTGAAATCATTTTGTTTAAAACTGAGCTATTTTTGGTTGTTGCCATAGCTTTTAAATCTACTGTATATTCCTATACAATCTGAAGGCAGAATTGATCAGGTCTGAGTTTTGAGAATAACAACAAATATAATGACATCTTTATTGAAATGAGGTAATATCTCTATATAACTGGAAACATGCAAAAAGTATGCATGTAGACTATATGGGTTGAAGTAGGATATCAGATTGGAAAATTAAGGGGCTGATACAAGTGGGTCATTATTTTAGAGATTAGGCCATTTTCTAATGCACATGCTGCTCAAGTCGCAGCATAACACAGTTCGATTTTGAAAAAGTAACTAATTACACAATTTATATTTAAAACATTAATAACTCAATGAAAATTAATATTTTTTCACACTGTAAACTATCAAAATGAAGCTAAGAATCTTATCTTTCTATTGGTGTAAAAATTTTAATATGTATACTATGCTCAATATTAAAGTGAAAGTAATTTAAAAGAGCATAATCCAGATTTTATTATATGATTATATCTAATGATATAAAGTAGATCACTTCAAAGCTAATAAATACTCTTTTTTGAATATACAACAGATGTTTTTTATTTGACAAAATTAAAGATAAGATTGAGAGCTTTATTTTCGCATTTTATTTTATTTTATTTAAAAAGCTCAATTCTCTAGGATTTTATGATAGTTTGAAGTTAGGATGTTTTTATCACTGTTTAGATTGATTTTAAGGTTCAAGTGAGCTTCGAACCTCAAATTGAGCATTCTTTAAATGGAATTCTTTAATATTTTATCATTTAAAAATATGCGGAAGAGTTACAATTAACTGAATACATCATTTTAATTGATTTGCATTGATTACAAAGAGGATATGATGTAATAATAATGCTTAGCTGCTTCACATATATCACTTGTGCATGAAAACTGGGTATTTAATTAATTTCTGCAAACATAAATTCAAGTTCAAACTATAATAAAAGCTATCACACCATTTCTTTCAGAATGGTGTCATTTAGCTGGTATATAAGAGCTAAAGTACCACAAAGCTTCTAATCCAAATAACCCAATTCAAAGACCACATTCTGATCATAACTACTCCATCATTAAGGCACACATCAAAGATCTGGCCTAATTACAGATTCAAAATACTACCATGCCCTCAGTTAAATTTACTTCTTCCATGCTACCCTTTTTTTCCTTGGGAGCTTCAACAAAAAGAGAGAGAATTGCAATGTTAAAAAAGGCATTCCTCTTTATTGCTGGTGATGATCTTGATAATTTCATCAAGCACTTCCTTACTCAAACTGAATTTGGGAAAGCTCAGTTCCTGCCAACTATTCAAAATCAAAAAGGCAATGAGTTCATTGAAAACTTAAAGGATCTCATGAAATCTTCTCCCCAAAAACATCTCCCAGCCTTGCGATCTCTGGTTACTTCCAGTTACTCTTTAAAAGAGCTTAATGATATGGGGTTTAATATAACTAAAAGTGAGTTTGAATACTCAAGAAAAATAAATAAAAATAAAAATGTAAGCTTAAACAAAAAAAGCCAAAAAAATAATAACTATTCATTAAAAAAAGAAATAACTAAAAAAATAATTAAAAAATTGCTGGAAAATTCTTTTGAAACAAGCCAGTTTACAAAAAAAGTGCCTGAAAAAATTTATAAAGATATAGAAAAAGAGATGAGTAATTACTCAACTGAAATTAAATACTCTCTACTTAAAACAAAAAAAGAAATATATGAAAATATGAAAATAAAAAATGAAATTTCAGTTTCAATTTCCACTTACTATAAATTAATCCCTAAAAATATAATAAAAAGTAAAAAACAAACCGATATGTGCAATATTTGTAATTTAAAAAATTCACTAGAAAAAAAGAAGGAAGAATGTGAAAGTAAAAACTTACCATTACCAGAATCTATAGACAATGACTTAAAGACTATTAATCAGCACCAAGACTTTTATGTTCATCAAAATTGTGAATATAAAAAAGATATTAATGAACTAGATGATGAGTCTTATGTTGTAGTTATAGATTATAAAGAAAACTTAAAGGTTGGAGGTGGTCCAATTGAGACCAATAATTGTTTTTATTCAAAAAAACCAATCTCATTATTAGGGTTTGCATTAGTTTTTAAAGAAAACAATAAAATTAAATATGAATATCATGATTTTTTGTCTCAAATATTATCACATGATTCTTTATTTTCAGGTGAATGTCTAATAAGTCTTCTTAAATTAGATAGATTTAAAAAATAAAAAATATAAAAGTATGGACAGATAATAGAAATCATTTTAGATCATACGAATTTTTATATTACTTATTTAAAGAGGCACCTAAATATATTAAGGGTTCCATAAAATATAACCGTTTTGTTGAATGCCATGGAAAAAGCATTGTTGATGGTCACTTTGGTGTAATATCAAAAATTTTAAAGGAAAAAGAAAATGTACTTTATATTAACAACATTAATGATCTAAAAAATATTTGTGAGAAAGAAGAAAGAAGAAAAGAATTATACAATTCAGCTTTAACTGGTTCAATTGTTTCCCAAAAAGCATTTTTTTATATTTATGAAAGGAAATTTAGGCCTATAAAAAGAGAGCTTGAAGTTAAAAATCTGCGCATTAATCTTTCATATTTGATGAAAGATGGGAAGTTATATACTTCACCTTTAACATTTGAAAGCTTCTCAGAATATTCTGAGATAAATTATCATTTGAAATCACGTGATGATACCAGAGAAACAAAAATATCAGAAGATGCTAGCAGTGTATTGGGGCAAGTTCATGAAGTAGGGCAGCTTACTAGAGGGTGTATTTTAAATAGAGTTATCAGTCTTTCAAAAACAACAACCTTTTTTTCTGAAACAAACTAAGAATATTTATGATGAGCCAAAGATAGGGTAATAGCATTTATAGCTTTGGGGCTGCTATTACTCTCCCATGCAACTCATCATAAATATTTTTGGTTTGTAGTAGCACTTAAGATATTTTCAGTAGTACTATAAGTTGCAATTTTCAATTATAAAATCAATGAATTATTTTTTAAAAAATCACCCAAGCCCAAGATCAATTAAATATTTGGGATTGATTGTATTTTACTCTTTCTGAATAATTTGAATATGAATAATGTGATTAAGTTATAAAATAACCAATCTGGCGCCTAGGCATAACAAGAAAAATAATGTCCCAAGTATAATATCTGGATTGTGGCCCAGGGCCCTTTTAAACTTGACCAGACAAGTCATTTATTGGGGAAATGGTTTCCCAAGAGGGAGAAATCAAATATTTTCCAGTATATATGATGTTTTTGAGCCTATGTATGTATTCTTAAATTTAAGGATTTCAATAAACACCTCGTTTGTAAAAATATAGGCTATGGTTTAGTGTATTTTTATAAAAGCATGGTGTGGTAGACCTACAAGGATATCATTATGGAAACAAGCCAAGTTCAAATATAAATTCTATATCAAGAAGCAATACTTGATTCCATATCAACCCCAGTTGATAAAACTTAGCCAATGGTTTGGTTAACCATAACACATAAAATTTATTCATACTCCATGTGGGAGAAGTTACTATTTATAAGGATTAAACTAGCCAGTCTCGTTAGGAACATCCAGCCTTGGCGATGTATTGAACCGGGCCAAATCCGAATAGCCGAGCATCCCACCCTCCTGCCATATCGAATGCAGTTAGAGTGACGTTCTCGGTTGCAACGATCAAACTCTTTTCCTCCTCATCAAAGCTGGCAGCATAGGTCATGGATTGCACGCACCCAACCAGCGGAGAGCAAGAAAAGAATAGCTCGCCATTTCGACGTGCATATATCTTGTAAGTATCCCAAAGAATCAGGTTGTAGCTGTAAATAGCCTCAACTGAAAAGCACTTGCCGTTGGGACCATGGGGGCCACGCTCATTGAAGATATACACTGTAGGCTCGCCTAAAGCCACCAAGAGAAAGGCAATGAATCTGAGCATTCCAGAGAAATCCCTTATCCATGGTTCTTTAAGGGGTCTCGGAGGCCAAAGATGTGTTATTCACCAAAGGAACAAGTTATTTCATTAACGAGCTTGGATGATTTCTTTACACCCATTAAATATTCATTTCGTTATTTCCAATACAGGGGCGCGGAAATGAGGAGAATACCAATGTTTTATCTTATGCATAAAACAATAGCCACGTGTAAAGGATTAGCTTTAGAACCGCTGAAAATCAATCCAGCGATCAGGGAAAGAAAAGTGATATAACATTGCTATCAGCCTAGTAACCTTATTGCTTATATTGCTAAAATCAAAATTTTAATATAAAACATCATATAAAAATAAGTTTTGAAACAGCGCTACGAATCTCTTTATTTTGATTTTGTTGAGATACAGTAGAGATCATTGGGTACCAGAATAAAGAATGGCTTATGCTTCAGTGAAGAGCAAACCTAAATGGGATTTATTTTCAAGGAACCTTTACCCAATAAAAATCTAGATTAAGTTAATGTACATCGATGTCAAAACCGCATACTCGACCCGCCAGCAAGGTTCCAACCAAGCGGGTTTGTGACCTGCAATCCAATTACCCAGTCACTTGAAGCCAGACCAGGAAGTCAACTTGGATTACCAAATCAATCAACATGAACAAATGATGATCCCTCACGGTGGATACCTCAATTTGGCGCTTGAATCATTAGCAGGATCAAGCCACCCCCTTTCCCATCCAGCCATGTGATCACCAATCATGTTCCTGCTATCCATTGATTCACAATAGCTATATAATCACTATCTCACAATAAAGATTATTATCTATCCTCTAAATATTTTTCCCCTTGTAACTCTGCTAAAACAGCACAGTTACGACATCAATTTAATTTCAAAGCCCTGGGCTCAGATCCAAAATAAATATATAATATTATGCCATCAAAGGTACCAACTAATATCTTTATAGTGGCAAGTTCAGTGATGAAGCCTTGGAAGTTATAAACAGTAAAAAAATATCTTAAAAATAAAAGCTTCTCAATTAAATATCCAATAAAAATCCAGCATGCTGATTAAAAACATCCCAACACTTTTATCAAATTTACAATAAATTCAACTACAAAACACCCATTAACTATCATACCATCCAACCTGGGGCAGGATATTCCATGGCAACTGATTTTCTATAACTTTCAACCAATGAAATAAGCCTAAAATAATCTGATAATGTCCATTTATCTGCACCACAATTGTTTTTATTTGCTACATTTTTAAATCAAAGGATTTACCACCTCTTATTTTAATTGTATAAGCAAATAAAGGTTTTATAAACCAAAGCTACTTTCACAATGTTAGCTAAGCCTGTTGAAGAACATTACCTTGTTAATATTTTAATAGTAACCTTGAAAAATAATATTATCAACCCCTTATAATCTTACATTTAATAGAAGAATAATAATATAGTGTTGCAACTGAACCAATGAGGATTCTGTACTTGGAATTGGGGAAGACAACAGTCCAATAGAAAGGACAGAAAAATAAGAATAAGGTATTGTTTATTGTAGAATATTATGATTAATATACTATATGGGGAAGCCACAAGGCCACAAGGGGGCGGCATAGTGGGAAGTTCCATGTAAGGTTTCAAGCCAAGGAATAACTTGTGCGGGGATCAGCAAGTCAAATTGGTAGTGCTCCTAATTAGGATGAAGTAGCTGCCATTTGATATTACCATCAGATTAATCCATAACATTAGATATGTCAAGGGGCGGCTCATCAAGCGCCCCCTGTGTATTGTAAGATACGTTAGCAGGCAAGTCTGGAAACTTGGTTGCAACAATAGTACCACTTATATATCACCATGTTGCTAATTCAGCCCCTCTAGTCCTTCTGGGTATATCTTGATAGGTTGCTGGGTTTACTAGGACTTGGAATGTCCTTTTTTACTTTGAATTAAACTTATAAGATGACCTTAAGTCTTTAGCTATCCAGTGGAGGTATCAACTAAAAGTGAATAAATTTATATCAAGTAAGTGTATGAAAGTATATCTTTATTTGAAAAGGAGGAATAATATATAGTGAATGAGAAGTAATATTAGACTTCTGTGCAGCAAATGCAGGTATCTAGACTCTAAAACTGTCATTAAGTGGACACATCTGCCTGCACAGTGATTCAGCTTCAGACAGTATTAATAGGTTTCAGGAAATTTGACCTTTCATATTAGTGACATTTATACAGGGTGCTAAAAATATAACACTGTATTGCAATGAAATTGATTATTGCACATGTGCTGCAGCAAATTAATATATTGGCTCTCTATAAATAAAAAATACAAATGGCAGCAACATTGCTGCCAGGAAGAATATTTTTATATATTGATTTCATTGGGCAGATACATCTCTGTGCAGATGTGAGGTTTCACTGTAAGGGTTAAATGGCAAGCAGCGCTATTCAGTGAAAAGTGATGAGAATAAATTAAACAATTTGTCAACTGCTTTAGCAACTCTAAACCAAATTTGGTGGAAGGGTCACTAATTTTGAGCCTTTGGAGGTATAACAGAAGGCCACAACTAAAATCAAACATCATTTGGAGAGGAAAATCAGATATGAAATATGATTGAGCAACCGGGTACAATACCAGCCAAGGGACAGCCAAAGATTTGGCTGAAAAGTGGAATAAGGCTGAGGAAAGATTATTGGCAGCAGGGGCCAACAGGCCAAGGAATTCCAACATGGGGCTCAACTTCTTTGTTTCATTTTCACCAGGGATATTAAGCTATCTAGAAACAAGTTTCTAGAGCAGGATGGGGAAATTTTCAAGGTGATTCAGGATGGGGTGGGGGAGATTTTGTGGCATCTGATTGTCTGGCAAGAATATTTTCAGCAGTGGGAGAGCCTACCTTGGAATTCAAATCAATGATGCTATAATTTGGAAAACATTGGTAGTCAGCAGTTCAAGTGCTATCATCCTCAACTAATGTAAGATACACAATTTATTGCCATGATTAGTTGGGGGAAATAAGGCAAGTCCAGATTTTCCAGGGCTATTTGGCCAACCCCAGCTTTCATCCATTTTTTATCAAGGATAACATTTAAACCATCTATCATAGTTAGGGGTTTAGCAGCAGTTTTTTTGCTAACTTTGGGTTCTGAAAGGCCTTGCTATACTATCGTGAATACTGCTATTCACCTTGTTTTGATTTTGCCTTTGGTGGGCTATTTTGAGGACAAATTGCTTGCTTTTGCTTTTGCCTCTTGAAATGAGTTGATGACTGAATCAGGAAATACAATTGTTTGGTTTCTTGATCCTGCGCAACTCACTTGCCCCACTCATGCTTGTGGCAAGTGATCTTACTGTCCATGTACTGTTTTGTGGTAAAGCTACAGTATATATTCCCAATCTTTATACCCAATAAAATTTAAGTTCTATTCACATTTTTGTCTTTGTGTCTTCTGTACTTCTGTGCCTCTCTCTAGCCACGTCTAGTAGAGATTATTCTTCCAGGGCCGCAAGGTAATCACATAGCCTTCCCTGTCATCTAACCAAGACTTAGTATGAATCCAATCCTAAGGTTAGGATTTCCCGTTGTGTGTCTGTGCCATGCCTCAACACACAACAAAAATGGTGCTCACTACAGGGGCTGTAAGCCTCTTGGTTATCCCCTTTGCATCCAGGTTTTCAGGTCCCTTGCCTCCGCCTATACAAGAGTTGACTTCATCTGAAATAACCAGTCCTCCTATTGAGGAATATATTGCCACCAGCCTACTACCCCCATTATACTGAACATTGGGAATAGTCCCCGCCTAGTTGCTTACCCCATGGGAACCCCTGACTTGGAACAAGTCATGTCAGTAGCCCTTGGGATAGCCCGTGAAGGAGCCATCCCTTGCCTTCAGCTGCAGTTCAGTTGAGATGAATACTACAAATTAATTGTGGCTTCTCAATTTCCACAACATCTCCTCTCAGCGGCTGGCTCTGCTGAGCACTTACTATTGTCCTTTGTGCAGCCTGCCTTGGCCCACCATCAAATGGTATTAGGGCTCCACATACAAGAAATCTTGTCTCTGCAAGCTGCAGTTACTCATCACTGGGACCAGTTTGCTGCCTATCAACAGTGGATTTATTCCCTGTTTTCATTGGTATCTGACAATCAATGCGACTCTGTCACCTCCCAGACCTGTTTGGCTAATTCTATTGAACAAATGCGCCAGTCTATTCCCAAATATGTGAGAGAACGTCTACACAAGTTTCACCAGCTAGAACAACCCTGGCAAGCTCAGGTGGATTCCACCTTAAACGCTTATCTCACTGACTTCAGGAAACTTGTGCAACAGCTCAATGCCTTCAGTACATATTCCATTGAGCAGCTACAGCAGGTAGCATAATTTGCTGCTAGAGGCCTTAATGAACTCAGTACTGCATTTGAGCAAGAAAGAGCGGCCACCGCTGCTACCATAGCCAAACTCCAGAGTTAAGTGAATGAACTATCTACGCCCAAGCCAGATGTTTTGCCCTCTCCCCCTTCTGATGACTTGGTGGATAGGGAGCAGAGAATATGGGATGCCATTCAAAAACTACGTTCAACTACTTGCAGTCAGGGATGTCCTGCTGAGGCGCCTCACCCTGATCCCCAGGTTCTTGAACTGACTACCCAAGTTGTGGAGCTACAGCAAGAACTTGCCGCCCTACGTGAAATGATGGCAACTGCTGCTAGTCCAGTCTGGGTTGTTGACAAAGATGGTTGCTGTCCTGGTTTATCTGGAGCACCTCAAATCCAATGTGCTAGGGAATTAATTGCCCTAGCTAACAAGGTGTATCAGTTGAAGCAGGACCACACTGAGCTGGATAGAGACGTACAAGAGATGAATGATATGATTGAATCTGTGAATGATAGATTTACCCCTTGCCTCTCAGTGGGGCCATCCCTTAATTCACAGCTGGCTGAACTCTCCACAATAGTGACCACCCAAGGTCAAAGCTTAGATACTACTGCACAACAAACCATTCAAGCTGTCAATACTGGGACCCGCGCTGTTGAGACTCTTACCACCCTGGAAGAAAGTGTTTACCAGCTATGGGCTAGGCAGCCCCCCTCAGAATCTGAAGAGTTTTCCCTGCATATAAACGTACTTGATAGCAACAATGGTTGCCCAACTCCCAAAACTCATTTCAAGCCTACCTTTAAGCAAGTCTTTGGCCCCAGAACCTCAACCATAGCAGCTTTCCTAACTATCTACAAAACTGCCATAAAAAGATCCTCAGATGAAGTCAAGAAGGAACACATTCTGACCTGTCTACACCCAACCTGCCAAGAGGTAGTTGTGCCAGAACTACCCTCCATTGAGACGTGGGAAGATATGAAGCAGCTTCTGATTGATGAGTTTGGTGGCAAACTTAGCCTGAAAGTAAAGAAGGACACCTTCATGCACATTGCTTTCAAACTTAAGGAGACTCTAGCCGAGTTTGCAGACAGATTCTACATGGAAGGACAGCAACTGATTACAAGCCAGCAGTTGACAGCCCATGAAGCCTACATGGCTTGCGCTCAAGCTCTCAAGGTTAACCTACTTCTGTGCCTTCACTTCAAAGCCCATAAGGCTATGCTCTCTTCCATGAAGAGCATAAAGACATTGTTGCAAGATATGCACCTTACCCACTCTGGTGCAGTAGTGCAGGAGAATTGTGCTGCCTCTAGTTCTGGTTTGTATTCATGTGGCCCCTGTATCCTCATCATGAACTCACAGAACCCTCCTTGACGCCAAGGGTGCCATAACTGTGGGCAGATAGGTCACTATTCTTGAGTCTGCATCAACCCTTGGGTTAAAGAGACTGATCCTAAGGAGCAGGCGGGAAAAGAACTGTCAACCTAGAGGCAGAGACACTCTTGGTTGATAATTCATCCCATTCTCCTTCAATTCCCCCCTCCATTGCTGACTCTGAGCCTGCCAACACTGAGGCTTCTCCCATCCTGCTGTTATTCCACAACATCTCTTATGACTCTGACCTGTATGACTCTGATATTGACAACGCTGATGCATATGGGTACTCTGTTCTGGCTGTACCCAAAACCATTACAGTCTCCTATAAGTTACGCTCAGGAAAGACTACAACTACTGCTAAGCCTTTTCCTGAAGCCAAAGAAATTGTCTTGCGCCCTTATCTCACTCAGGCTAAGAGGTCCCCTGTGCTAGTGGAGTCGTCAGAAGAAGCTGCTGAGGTTGCAGATGCTGTCTTCAAGAATTTATCTGTTTTGCTCCCCCTCCAGACTGTTTATAAGGAGTTTCTGGGATTAAGATGTATGATTGAGAAGTGGTATAAGGAACTAGAAGAGGCTCAGGATATCTTGGCTGTCCTTCCACCCTTTGGTTGTACTACCACTTGGGTGAAGATATCCATTTAAAAAGTGAAGATCAAGGCTGTTCTAGACACTGGCTCACCGGTCAATGTTGTCTCCTCCATGCTTGTGAAGAAACTCAAACTTGCCCCTGACCTTAATTATCACCAGTTGTATGGCACAGCTGGACTGTCTATGACCCACGCCATAGGGGCTTACTCTGCTCTACCCATGCAGTTTGGCAAGCTTCTCCTAGCTGCGCCAGCAGTTGTCTTGGAGAATGAGAGTTACAATCTCCTAGTTGGCACCCATTTCCTTAGGGAATATAATGGGATAATCAACTTGAAAGATGGCTAACTCTCTATTCTAGGCTATGAAGTCCACTTAATCTTTGAAGAGCCAGTTAAAATTCCTGGGAAACGCCTCAAGACTTGTGCCTTGGAATATCCTACTGGGGTTTTTAACCTCAAGTATTGCACCCACTATTCAAACATGAAGTGTCCACCCATGGCTTGTCCTGCGTCTGAAGGGATCCCTCTCCTAGCCATGTCTGCTGTCACCATCTCAGCTGGCTCCCAGGCCATCCTGGACTCCCAGATATCTTATGAACTACCTGAACGCACCTTCTTGGAGTTATACTCTCCCCCTCCTTAGGATGCAACAAACCTTACCTCTGTCCTGGAATCCTAGATGTCTCTCATAAAAACCCTGTATAGTTGTTGGCAGCCAACCTGACTGCAATTCTCATGACTGTGTCTAGGGGGCAGGTTGTTGGATATGGCAAGTTGTTGAGCGCTCCTGATGTCCTGTCTCTTCATCCCTTTGGTATGTTTCAAGATTTTAACCTACCAGAGAATAAGCTACAAGTCCTATCTTTGTTTACTGCACAAGACTTCCCACAACTGTCCCCAGTTCAGCAGAAAGAGTGCTAGATTTACTAGACCAATTTTCTGATATCTTTGCTAAGGACAGTACCAATTATGGGTTAGCCAAAGATGTTATCCATCAGATTGACACTGGCAACGCCCCCCTTCTGTGCTAAACTATATTGCCGCAGTTGTGTAGAAGACGCCCAGGTATCTAAAGAGCTCAAACAACTGTTGGACGCTGGGCTGCTGGCACCTTCCCAAAGTCCTTGGGCATCCCCGCTACTCATCTTAAAGAAGAAAGATGGAGGTCATTGTATTGTGATGGACTACTGCCAATTGAACTCTTTGACCAAGAAGGACTTGTACCCCTTGCCGCGTATTGATGATGCTCTCTGACGTCTTGGAGGCTCTAAGTTCTTCTCCGCCATGGATCTGGCGTCTGGATACTGGCAAGTTGACCTATCACCCAAGGATTGTCAGAAAGCTGCACTCATTACTTACGAAGGGCTTTTTGAGCCTACTTGCATGCCACAGGGACTTTGCAACGCCCTGGCCACCTTCCAAAGGGCCATGGACTCCATCCTTTGTGAATTGAAGTTGTTGTGTGTCCTAGTATACTTGGATTATATAACAGTTTTCATTGCTACCTTCACCAATCACCTGGCTCATCTCAAAGAGGTGTTCATAAAGATTTGAGAGGCTGGCCTCAAACTGAAGCCCTCCAAGTGCGCCTTCTTCAAAGAGCGTCTTGAATTCTTGGGCCACAAGGTAACCCAGACAGGGATTTGCCCAATGACTAAGAAGGTTGAAGCCATTGACAAAATGCTTCCGCCCACTAACTTGCAAGAAGTACAAGTCTTCCTGGGGATGATGGGCTACTACAGGCAGTTTATCCCTGACTTTGCCAATACTAGTGAACCTTTAGTCCAGCTATTACTAATATTCCTTTTGAATGGACTGCCAGTCAACAGCAAGCCTTCAAGACCCTTAAACAAAAACTCAAAGAGGCGTCAATCCTCGTGTATCCCAACTATGATAAGGAGTTCATCCTGTACACCAAGGCTAGCAATCTAGCTATTGGAGCCATTCTGGTCCAACTGGACAACAAGGGTGTAGATCATCTTGTGGCTTATACTTCCTGTGTGCTAAACAAGCATGAGAAGAACTATAGTGTCACAGAGAAGGAGTGTCTTGCCGTGTTGCATGCAGTCAAGCAGTTTTGTCATTACATATACAGCACCCACTTCACAGTTGTCACTGACCACACTTCTCTTAAGTGGTTACAACAGCTTAAGGAACCTGAAGGGCGCCTAGCTAGATGGGCTCTACGTCTGCAGGGATACGGCTTCACAGTGCTCCATTGCCCTGGGATTCAACATCAGAACGCTGATGGGCTCTCCAGAATGCCCATTCTTGCTTTGCATCCTGCAGAGGCTGACTGGTTATACAAACTAATTGGGTACCCTTCTTCTTGGGAAAGTGAGACAGAAGAGGTACAACTGGCCTTGTCCAAGCTATCCAAAGATACCCTCATATGCAACATTCAGCTCTTCAAAAAGGTACAAGACCAGTATCTGCCTTATGTACAACCCAGTCTTTGCCTCTTGCTGGTGTTGCAAGCTCATAAAGAGATTGGGCATGGAGGCATTGCCAAGACCTTTGACTGGCTTCAGAAGAACTACTTCTGGGAGAACCTTTTCCTGATGATCCCAGACGTCATAGCTAGCTGCCACAACTGCCAGCTACAGAGGCCTTGAGCTGCTTCCCACAAGTTCAAATTAGTTCCCCGCAACATGCCTCTCACACTGTTAGCATTGATGTGGTAGGTCCTCTTCCCCGCTCACGTTCTGGGTGTTGCTTTATTCTGATTCCTGTTGATTACTTCAGCAAGTGGGTAGAGGCTTGCCCTACAAAGGACATCATGGCTAAGACAACTGCTGCCTTCCTGTTTCAAGATGTTTTCTACCGCCATGGCTGTCCTCAAGTGCTGCTCTCAGATAATGGGACTAACTGCAATGCCAAGCTAGTAACCTCTGTTGTCAAAGCTTTGGGATCACACCAATCCTTCTCTTCCCCCTACAATCCTTCTACCAATGGGGCAGTTGAGCGTGCAAATTCAACACTGGTCTCTATCATGAGGAAGCTTACCTACTCTGAAGCTGCCAACTGGGACCTATACTTACCTGCCGCTCTCTTTGTGTACTGCCTTAGCAAACATTGTGTCACTGTGTACTCCCCCTTTGCTATGCTGTATGGGCAAGAGGCTACTACCCCATTGCTCTTGGGGGCCCCCTGCTTACCTCAGATAAGGTCATGAATCCTGACAACCACATTAAGGATCTAGTCAGCTGCTTAATTGATATACAGGCCACTGCCTACACTTCCGCATATAAGACTAAGATGCTTGAGCTCTTTCCTGATAATGCTGGACGCTCCCCCCTGACTGAATTTGATGTTGGTGACCATGTACTTTACTATCAACACAGAGTAGGTGGTTGTGCACATAAGTTGAACTCTCTGTGGATTGGCCCTTTAGAAGTGACCTTTAAGAAAGGGTCCAAATATACTGTAAAGCTCCTGTCCAGTGGCCATCCTTTTGCTCAAGTGCACGCAAAGTTCCTTCGTAAATACCACCCCCTAAGGCCAATCTAGAGGAGGGCAATGTGGTGAATACTGCTATTCACCTTGTTTCAATTTCGCCTTTGGTGAGCTATTTTGAGGACAAATTGCTTGCTTTTGCTTTCACCTCTCAAATGAGTTAATGACTGAATCAGGAAATACAATTATTTGGTTTCTTGATCCTGCGCAACTCACTCACCCCACTCATGCTTGTGGCAAGTGATCCTACCGTCCATGTACTGTTTTGTGGTAAAGCTACACAGTATATATTCCCAATCTTTATACCCAATAAAATTTAATTTCTATTCACATTTTTGTCTTTGTGTCTTCTGTACTTCCGCGCCTCTCTCTAGCCACAACTAGTAGAGATTATTCTTCCAGGGCCGCAAGGTAAACACATTTGCCTTCCCTGTCATCTAACCAAGACTTAGTACAAATCCAATCCTAAGGTTGGGATTTCCCGTTGTGTGTCTGTGCTGTGCCTCAGAACACAACATATACCTTTTATTTTGACGTACTACTATAACAGACACCTTGTAGAAAGCAATATAACCTATGTTGCAGGGGGGAATTATGGTGGAGTTTGAGAATTGGGGGCAGGCTTGGTTTGAAATCAACCTTGCACCAAACTGTAATAAAATCATGGTTTCAGCAACAACCAAACAGTTGTCACTAAAAGTTCCAGGGAGGCCAAAGGGGGAAGATATCAACTGAACACCTCTTAAGCAACAGGTAAACCCAACCAGCCAAATTTACTAACAGATTTCAAACTTTGTTAGATCATATAATGATGAAGCAAGATATTTTACAGCTCTTGCATTCATTTAAGAGAGGGTATGGAGTTGGAGTAGGAGTCTGGATGTCCCAAGACTGATCAGCCAATAATATGAGTGGTAATGGGTGCACTTATTGATGTAGAAAAATCTGGGCAAATTTTGAATGGACATAATCATAAGGAAAACTGACTCAATCTAAAATTGAGAAACTTGCTTTGGACGCATACTGTAAATTCAGAACCTAAACATAAAAATGCAGGATTGTCAAATCCTTGGTCCAAATTTTGAATCACTTTTGTGGGATAGCCTTTTTTTAATTAAATTGAATTTTTTGGCATTTTTATTTTGAATTTTTAAAAATGCGGGAACTCATAGACATTTTACAAAGTTCAAGTTGAACTGCATATCTCCAATGGACAAAATGAATTAACTGGAATCAGATTTGAAGAGTTCAAATCCATCAACCATTTTCATTAAGTTTACTTTGTTTTTTGAAATTGCAGGATTGTCAAATCCAAGAACCAAATTTCAAATCACTTTTAAATGCCACTAGTAAACTCAGATATTAATTGCGGGAACTGGAATCCAAATTAAATGTAAAGTAAGAAACTAGGACAAATCAACCCAAATCAAGAAGCTCCACTATGGATAAAATCAAATGAAAAATTAAATCTTGATAGCCATGTTCAGACATGAAAATTAAGTGAGATGTAAAATTGTCTAAACCTGGAAATTATACAATAGTATGTACTCCAAATCACTAATATGGCAACTACAAGCCCATATAATGATATATGAGTCACCCTCCTGATGACGCATAATTTTTTTAAAAGTTTTTTGGCCCCAAGTGTAGCCAGGGGACAAACAAACTTATTTTTGAGGAAGGAAAGAAGGAGAGGTGAGAAAGATAAACCATTGGTTTACTGCACTATGTATTCATGTACTGCTATTAAGGATACTTGATTACAGTAGATTTCATAAAATACTAATAACAAAATAGAAATATATATTACAATCTGCTTTTACCATGTTGCCTTTTCCTTGGTGTGTTGATAGTTCATTTGCTGTTGATAAGTTGTTTGCATTTAATTGGATGTTTTCACCTCCAGTTGCCTTGGCAATAGGAAATCAAGCCGCCTCTGCAACCACAGTTGGTCTCAGGGAGGCGGCTTGATTTCCTATTGTCAAGACAACTGGAGGTGAAACCATCCAATTAAATGCAAACACCTTATCAACAACAAATGAGCTATCAACACATCAAGTAAAAGGCAAAATTGTAAAAACAGATTGTAATATATAATTCTATTTTATTATTAGCATTTTTAAAAATCTACTGTAATCAAGCATCTAAATTTTTGCTGTCCTAAAATGGAATAGAGTGATTTTTGAGAATGCCTATGATTCCTAAAAGAATCAGCACAAATCCACTCTAGATTCTTTGACATCCTTTTTGAGATGCCCATAAATTATATTTATTTCAAATTCACCTCATTTTTGATTTAAAATCTGGTTCTTGGATTTGACAATCCTGCAATTTCAGATTTGCTAAGTTTTCCATGATGTCTATGAATTGTTTGAAATACAGGAAATCTCAAATTGTACATAAGAATCCCGCATTTCTGATTCATGTATCCTGCATTTGTTTGCTGAGTTTTGTCTTTCGTTAGTTGAGTTATCTACTCAAGAGATTTGAAATTTGCCAATTTGAATAAATCAAAAAAAGTCAAATTAAATGTTTGATTTTATTAAATATTTTATTTTTCACTCAGCTGAGTTTCCCGCAAAAGTGATTTGAAATTTGGACCAAGGATTTGACAATCCCGCACTTTTATGTTTAGGTTCTGAATTTACAGTATACCACTTCTCTCAGCTGCTCTTGTACATGATATTTAACTAGAGGTGTCTCTTGTGTGGGTTAGATGGGTACATCTTCATAATAATACCACAAGTACTGATTTCAGGAATTTCTTGGCTTTTTCAGTAACTTTTTGGATAGATATCCAAACACAATTTGGTCAAGATCCCCAAGTATTTGGTGGGAATTTAAGTGGGGGCCTAAGGGGGAGGTGTAACTTAATAGTTTGTTAGGGGATAATTGTATCATTAAGGGGGATTTTCAAAAATTGAGCCATCTGAATTGACCAGAAAATATGATATTGTATATTGATTTTAGGGTAGAAAACACCAAGTTACCTGATTTCTGGGGTTTAAGGCTTTAAACAGCTTTCCCACTCTTTTGTTAATATTAAAATGTTAGGCCAAAACCCATTTCTAGTCAATTGCTTGGTTGGTGTCCTCATAACATTTTAAGGCCACTCTCTTGGTCATGGCCCTTTGTGTCACAGATAATGCCATCTTAACTGGAATCACCTTTCCCCAGAAGAAAGCGCCCAAGCAGCTACTCCTAAAAAACCCATGAGGAGTCTGGATGATCTAAACCAAGCCATTGACAATAAATGGGTAGTGGCAAAGCATATGTAGGGTGTGCTGATTTTGTCAAATGAGCCAAAAAAAGGCTTAAAACCCTTTTAAGCAGGTAATTTGTGCTTTTTGGGGCCAATATCAATTTATGTCATCACAAATTTTAAGTAACTTCTGGAGGCTTGGTGAAAAAAATTGAGGCCTGCCACATTGTTGGCAAATCCTAATTCCCAATCCCCATATTGACTTCCAATTCCCTAGAACTACTTAAGTAGTTCAAAAAAGACTACTAAAAAAATTCAGAACCTGAACATAAAAATGTGGGATTGTCAAATCCTTGGTCCAAATTTCAAATCACATTTGTGGGCAACTCAGCTGAGTGAAAATTAAATTATTTAATAAAATCAATCATTTTATTTGACTTTTTTGATTGATTTAAATTGGCAAATTTAAAATCCCTTGAGCAGATAACTCAACTAACTAAAGACAAACACAACAAGCAAATGCAGGATACATGAATCAGAAATGCAGGACTCTAATGTACAATCTGGTATTTTCTTAAGTCTAACAAATCATAAACAACATGAAAAAATCAACGGATATGAAATTTTGGGATTGTCAAACCCAAGAACCTAATTTCACATCATAATTGAGGTTGATTTGAGATTAATTTACTTTATATCTGTCTCAAACAGGAAGTCAAAGAATCTAGAGTGGATCTGTGCCTTTTCTTTTGGGAATCACAGGCATTCTCAAAAAACACCCTATTCCATTTTAGGACAGCTAAAATTTAGATGCTTACTATTAACTGAATTAGAAAACAATAATAATAGAGTAGAATTATATATTATAATCTATTTTTATCAAGTTTCAATTTTGCTTATTGTGGTGATTGTTCATTTTTTTTGTTGATAATGTGCTTGCATTTAATTGGATAGTTTCATCTTCAGTTGCCTTGGCAATAGGAAATCAAGTTGCCCCCCAAGACCAGCTATGGTTGTGGAGGCAACTTGATTTCCTATCACCAAGGCAACTGAAGGTGAAACTATCCAATTAAATGTAAGAACATTATCAATAACAAATGAACATTCACCACAATAAGGAAAAGGCAACTTGATAAAAAAAGATTGTAATATATAGTTCTACTTATTCTATAGTGTTTTCTAAAATCAACTGTAATCAAGCATCCTTAATAGCAATACATAAACACATAGGGTAGTAAACTGCTGGTTTATCTTTCTCACCTCTACTTCAACCCTTCCTCAAAAATAAGTTTGTTTGTCCCCTGGCTACACTTGGGGCCAAAAAACTTTTAAAAAAATTATGTGTCATCAGGAGAGTGGCTCATATATCATTATATGGGCTTGTAGTTGCCATATTAGTGATTTGGAGTATAGAATATTGTATAATTTCCAGGTTTAGACAATTTTACATCTCACTTAATTTTCATGTCTGAACATGGCTATCAAGATTTAATTTTTCATTTGATTTTATCCATAGTGGAGCTTCTTGATTTGGGTTGATTTGTCCTAGTTTTTTACTTTACATTCAATTTTGATTCCAAATCCCGCAATCTATTACTGTAAATTCATAACCTAAATTTAAAAAATGTGGGATTTCAAATCCTTAGTACAAATTTTGAATCACTTTTGTGGGCTACTCAGCTGAGTGAAAATTACTGTAAATTCAGAACCTAAACGTAAAAATGCGGGATTATCAAATCTTTGGTCCAAATTTCAAATCACTTTTGCAGGATGGCTTTTTTTAATTAAATTGATTTTTTGAGTAATAATTTTAATATTTGAAAATACAGGAACTCATAGACACTTTGCAAAGTTCAAGTTGAACTGCATATTTTCAATGGACAAAATGAATTAACTGGAATCATTTTTGAAGCATTCAAATCCATCATCCATTTTCATTAAGTTTACTATGTTTTTTTAGAATTGCAGGATTGTCAAATCCTTGAACCAAATTTCAAATCACTTTTGAATGCCACTAGTAAACTCAGATATTAATTGCGGGAACTGGAATCCAAATTGAATGTACAGTAAGCACACTAGGAAACACCAACCCAAATCAAGAAGCTCCACCACAACTAAAATCATATGAAAAATTCAATCTCAACAACCATGTTTAGACATGAAATTAAGTGAAATGTAAAGTTTTCTAAACCCAGAAAGTATACAATATTATACACTTCAAATCATGGATATAGAAATTGTGTTACTATTCAAGGCTAAATCTAGAGAAAATAACTACTCACAACTAAACCAAAAATCTAAATAAATACATATTTAATCTAAAATATATTTTTTTATTTTTATGGACTGTCAAATGCATTCTCAACCAGCTCCTGCACCAGCCCACAGGGCAGCCTGTCCATGAGGGCGTCCCAGAGGGTCCAAGAACAGACCCAGAACCCAACTCAAGGGGAGTCATGTCAACACACAGGCCTCCCAAGGTGTCAGCACCAGCCAACCACCTCCCGCATCTCAAGCCAGGAACAGTAGTCTGAATCCAAGACAGAATCCGCTCTCAAGGCCTGCCACAAAAGTCTCCTATACAAAGTTCATCAGGAATAAGGAGGTTAATACACCTCCACCGTGTACCCAGTTGTCACCCGGCCCCGCACTCTTGATCCAAGAGTTGCTACTTCCTGCCCCCACGTCTTTGATACCTCATATGAGCCATTGGTCACCACCAAAGAGCCATCTGTACTTGTGTCTTATGCCATCATTGACAGCGCCAGCGCAACCAAGAGTGATATCACCTTCTACACAAAGGTCATCATCCCCTGTGTTGAGCCTGCTAGCCAGGATGCCGTGTTACCTGCCAAGGGCCGGCATTGGTTGACAGATAGTGAGTGTGAAGCTCTCCTCAACTGCTTGAACAGGGGAATGGCATTTAGGATATTGCATCACAATTTGGTGTCACGGCCAGATACATTGGCAACATCAACACCAAATATGGCAACACTGGGTGAATTGCAAAATTTTCCAAGGCTAAGCAGCAGCCCAGCCTACTTCAGCCCACCCACCTCAAGCAATCAAGCAGTGGCTTACCAAGGATTGCCACCTGGACTCACTTGCTGTCCAATCAATGCTTGCCACAGAGTTTGGGCTTTCTGTTTTCAAAACCCTTGTATACAAAGCAATGGTCAATTTGGGCTTCTTGTGGAAGGTACTTGGAGTTTCTCTGTCCAACAGAAACAATGAGAAGACCATTGATGATTGACACATTTATGCCAAGATATATCTGGCCCTAAAGCAGACAGGAAATGTAAAATTCTTTTATATCAATTAATCATTGTTTTCCTCCTCACTCAGGTCTAGGCATGGGTGGGTCAAGAAGGGGTTCAAGGACAGCGTAGCCCATTGTGCAGCTGTCTGTTCCCAGACCTATTTGATGGTTGCTCTTCTTGGTCCTCACAGTTTAGACCAGTATCAGATGATCAAGGGTTACCACAATAGCGGGACCTTTCTTGATTTTCTCTGAGTCATCAAGGAGTATCTCCAGATCAATTATCACAGTACAACCAACATTGTTGTGTTGGATAATGTTGGGCTCCACAAAATGAATCTGGTTGTGTCTGAGTTCCCACCCATTGATTAAAATAGCCATTCCTATATCCACCACCTTGCAGACTGCCCAATGAGACTCCTCTTCCTCCTATATTCTCCATTCCTTAGCCCAATTGAGGAGGTCTTTGGGTGGATCAAGAATAAGGTGAAGAAAGGCCTCCCTCAGGACACCAAGGATCTCTTCAACATCCTTGAGGTCAGTTAATTTGCAATGCCACCTGATGTGGTGGCAGCTTTTTACAAGCACTCAGAATCCTTCCTCCCCAAAGCCCTGGCCTCTGAGCCAATCAGATAAATGGGCGCTCCAGGTTTTATTTGTTTTTTTATTTATTTTGTTTTTATTAGGACTCAAAAATTATTATTTATATATAATAACATGATGTTTAATTGTATTATAAATATATAAGAATACATAGAAAAGGTAAGTAAAATTAATTATACTAGGTAAGAGGACATATATTTTTATTCTAATGCACTGAATGATATATTGACTGTTGCACTAACAAATAAATAGATTTAAAAAGATAGAAATAGATTAATTTTATTTAAACAATTATGAATCCTTGTTGATACTTTGGCTTTTTTAAGCCACAAATCAGACCTTGCAGGTCATCATCTGATCCTTATTATTTCAGTGCCACTATAGCCACACGACACAGAAACCAATGATTTTCATGTATTGCTTACTAATTAATACTTAGGACACGGGTCAAGCATATCAAATATATTTATCAAATCATATTACAAGGGAAACATAATTCAAGTTCTAAACAATCACTTGTTTAGAATATAAGTGGAGTGGGCTGTATGATGCAGATAAATTCAATTCTTGTTGTTTATCTACGTAATAAATGAACCTGTACTCAAAGAGCCTTTAAATAAAAACATTTTTAATTTTTTTGTATTATTTGATGTGTTTGCAAAAATAAACTAATGTCCTATAATATATTTAGATATATTACTATTAAAATTTAAATATTATAATTTTAATATTTAAATTTTAATATTAAAATTATAATTATAAATCTTAAAATTTATCTATTAAAGTTTAAAGATTTCTATTTTAATATTGAATTTTAAATATTTTTATTTAATTGTGAATTATTTAATATTAAAATATTTAATATTTAAATTTTGAGGTGTAATATTAAAATTTTAATAATTAAAATAAAAAAATAAAAAAACAAACTTTAAGTTGCAAGGGAAGATGATTTATTGGGGGGATGCAAATTGCAAAGGGGAATGTGATTATTCTGGGGAATTATACCCCAAAATCCAATTTTTGGCTAGAGCATCCAATTGTATCCACATACTCTTCTGTACATGATGGACAACCCTGGATGCAATTGCTAGAGAGGTGGCGCCCTGTACCCCAGTGGTTGTTGACTGTTTGATAAAAGGAAGCCAGGTTAGTGAATCAATTAATAGGTTCTTTTCAGGAGGCACATAGTACCCATACAACAATGCCAATGCAAAGGAGTTATACAGGACGTGCTCAACTGTCCTATACCCCCGCAGTGTCTTCTGGTGTTCCAGTGCTAAGTGGCATATATTGAGTTGAATAGGTACATTATCCAACTTTTTGATGTTGGTTTTTAATATGCAATGTAGGAGGATTCCCAGGTATACTGCAACATGAATCCTTTGCAAGTTATATTTTTTGGAGAACATGCACAATCTTTTGAAGACTTGAACTAATCTATTGATATAGGATGTTTGGTTGAATTTGAAGAGGGTTCCAGGGGGCGCCCAACTTGTATCAGCCACCATGCCTCGGCAAACAAAATAATTAAAGGTTTAAATGTGTTCACGAGGACTGCGTCCCTGACTTTATTTGACAGTGCCTTGAATACTTCATTAAAAATTTCAGTTTTTATTTATTCAGTTCCTATTTGAAAGTCAGTTTTGATTAGATTTTTTCTTGTTCATTGATGTTTGCAAATGGGAATTGTTGAATGCTTTCATAGATATATTCATCAAAGTTTAGTTTGACATCCCTGCAAATTTCATTCATCTCTTTAAAGTTGATATTTGCTCCTATTTTGTATGCTTTCCTAATCCACGGCAAGCACCCCACAGGTGGTAAACATTCCCTAGCTTTAGCTTCAATATTTGCAAAATTATTCATATTCTGTTGAATTATTTTATTTATTTGGTTTTTATTTATTTATTTTACAGGGGCTACCAGTGATTGGTGACCCCCATAGAACCAACTTGGTGTAAAAGCTGTCACTTCCATAACCTTGTCATTCCTAGTTATAACTAAAGTAAATATAAGTAAACCATTAAAAAACTTACTAATTGTTTCCCCTGTGGCCCCCTCAGCCACAGGCGCCACTTTGGCAAACTTCATTAGTGTTGGCTGCTCTTCATTAATTTTCCTGGGCTTAATTTTCCTTATTTTTCTTGCAACTTGTGCTTCCTCTTGATTTTCATTTGATAAAGTTTCTTTATTTTGTGAAGCGCTCCTGCTTCTTGCTTGTGTTTTGTTTTTGTCTGTTTCCATTTGATTATTTCCCTCCTCATCAGTGTTAATTTCCTTTGGAACTTCATTTCCTTCAATTAGTTTGATCTTCTTATTATTTTCTTTGGCCCCCTGCCAGAACTCCCACAAATTGTAGGCTGCATTATTGAACTTCAGACTTGATAGAATTGTTCCCTGGAGAATTAGTAATGCTTCTTTATTCTTTTTGTCTATAATATTTCCTAGTTTATTCATAGCATCTTTTTTTGACTGGATTAGTGGCTGTCCCTTGTTACCCAGCTTTCCTGTCACTATTTCCCTGATATTTTTTTCTATTTCAACAACTTTTTGGAGGGCTGACTCTAATTTGTTGATAAATGTGTAAATATTTGACATTATGTTTGAATTCCATCAAAAAACTGGTTTTTATAGTACTACCTTCAATGCATACATATTTTTCATCATTGTTAATAAATTAAAGACCATAAATGTAAAAATTGCATTAGAATATTACATTTAGATGTCAACTCTTGATATTTTGATATTATGTGCATAACTCAATGCATTTTGTTTAATAAAATTCAATTATAAACTTGGCCTTTTTTCATTGTAATTTATCAAAATGGACTGTGTTTGTATTAGAGAGCCATTAACGCTCAGTACAAATATTGATACATAAAGCATTTTACAGCCTGTATATTTACCTATTGGTAATAATTCTGTAAACTTTTTAGTCGGATTTTGCGAGGTAATAATAATGTAATGTGTTAAAAAATTACTATTTATTGTCATTAATTGGCTATTTTCTTTGCTGAGGCAATTGTGCATTTTCTGATATTTACGCACTAGTATTCAATTGGTTGGCTTCACATCCAATTGCACAGGCAATAGGAAAACAAGCTGCCATCCCAAGACTGGATGTGGTCAGGGTGGCGGCTTGTTTTCCTATTGCCTGTGCAATTGGATGTGAAGCCAATCAATTAGATACTAGTCCGTAAATATCAGAAATGCACAATCACCACAGCAAAGAAAATCAGTCAATTAATGACAATAAACAGTAATTTGTTAACCCATTACATTATTACCTTGCAAAATCTGACTGAAAGGTTTACAGAGTTATTAGCAATAGGTAAATATATAGGCTGTAAAATGCACTAATTTTCAATATTTGTACTAAGCGTTAATGGCCCTAATATAAACACAGTCCATTTCATTAAATTATAATGGAAAAGGCCAAGTTTAAAGTGGATTTTATTAAAAAATGCATTGAGTTATGCACATAATATCAAAATATCAAGAGTTGACATCTAATTGCAATATTATAATGTAATATTTACATTTATTGTCTTTAATTTATTAATGATGATGAAAAATATGTATGCTCATAATTTTAAGCTATTTGTAAAATGTACAACATTGTATTAATTATGGGAAATGTTGATAATGTAAAAAGAAAATATTATGAATTATGAATTGAAAGAGAGATATCAATTTTAATAAGTTGTCACAAAGAAAAGATTTATTTACTAATCAAAGGACGGGAAGGGGAGGGAATGGGCGGAATGAACACTGCCTTCATCTGTGCCTGTGAGAGGGGCGGCATCAGAGATAGTGGGGAGTGAATAGGTGGTGGTTTGGGAGTCAGGGTTGGAAGGCAGGTGGCTTGATGGGAGGGTTGGGGAGGCAGGGTTTGTTGACTGGGAAGGGGCAGCAAGAGTTGATTGCTTCAATTGCTCAAATTCTTCTTCTATCACATATACTGGCTTGACAAAACGGATGGATGGGCAAGGAAGAAGGCAGGAGTCCTTTCTGGACCTATCACTATCATTTGCATAGAAGATGATGAGATCTGATAAGTCCTGGAAAAATATGGAAGGGAAAAGCTCATAACCCTTATCAATTTGGGTGCATAGTTTGTTGTAGGTGGCAGGCTTTAAGCGCCTGAGGGCGGAACCAAAATTGTAGAGACATAGATCTGTAAGATGCATGTTGGCGTAGTTGATGGGGTAGGACCAGCAGGTATGCCCCGCAGCCCTGATTTCTTGGGTTGCTCATTCCTGCTTCTCCATCTCTGCACTCAGTACAACTGTGTACATGGTGTTTTGTATGGCCCACTCCTCCAGCATGGCCTTGAGCTCTGTCTGGTAGGCATACCCATCTGTGGTGTTCAATATTGCTGAGTAATAATTGACGCCCAATGGGGAAACTGCCAATAAAACCCTAACAAACCAATACAATATTGGGTCGCGCTTGTACACGTCAGACTGGATACGCTTCTCTCCAAAGTCTTGGATACTTGCAGATATCTTAGCATACTACAGGAAGATTACGTCATTACGGGCCCTCATTGCCCTTCCTTTGATAAAATTAATAATAGTTGAATTGTAGGGGTCAGTGTCTATCAAACTGGGGCCACTGAGAACTTGATTGGACAATATTCTAGCAGCAACCACAACTCTGTGCATTCACAAATTCACTGTTCTTTTGTTGGTGAAGATGCTGTGGGGTCCCAACTGGAGACGTACCTGGACCAGGGGCATCTGCGGGGCACATTCCATAATGGCCATCTTAAGGGGATGAGCTGTGTCACCTTTGGTTGAAGTACGGGCACCAGTTAGGGTCTTCTTGGTAGGGGGCCACAGTTGGCATGGGCTCGCAGGGTTGCAGCCACAGTGGACTTTGCAAACCCCATTGTGGCCGCAATTTCCCCAAGAGACATAAGCTTTCCTTGCTTTTCAACCATTTTGAGAACAATCTCTGGGTGGTTAGTTTTCTTCTGCGTCTTGCAGGCTGATTGGCTGGGGGAGGGATGTGTCCATCTTGGTAACTGGCCAATGCCATCTGATTGGCTGTGTTGGGGTTCTGGGCTCTCTGGGTGACCCCATGGCTAAAATGGCTAGTTCCAGATGTCATTGCTGATAAGGGATTTGGGTTGGCAGCTGCCTGTGCATGGTGGGCAAACAGGGCCATGCTGAAAGTTGCAGGAGAAAGAACAGACTCCTGGGTGGGGCTTGCAGAGGGGCCTGCAGGTTGAGAGTGGCCATAGACAGAGGCTTCACCGTTAAGAGATCCTGCATAGCCCTGCATGATTTTGTCAAGGCCAGGGAACAGCTCATTGACTTTTTTGTTATTGAAAGAAGACATAATAAATTTTTATTAAAATTTTAAACTCAAGAAGAGGAATGTATATTTTAGTCAATTTTATTGTTATATATGCTAATTTTGTGAATAATATGATCTAAATTCTACCCGTCCTAAATTGGAATAGGGTGCTTTTTGAGAATGCCTATGATTTCTAAAAGAATCAGCACAAATCCACTCTAGATCCTTTAGCATCCTTTTTGAGATGCCCATAAATTATATTTATTTCAAATTCACTGCAATTATGATTTGAAACTTGATTCTTGGATTTGACAATCCCGCAATTTTAGACTTGTTAAGTTTTACATGATGTCTATGATTTGTTTGAAATACAGGAAATCTCAAATCATACATTAGAATCCCACATTCCTGATTCATGTATCCTGCATTTGTTTTCTGGGGTTTGTCTTTTGTTAGTAGAGTTATCTGCTCAAGAGATTTGAAATTTGCCAATTTAAATAAACCAAAAAAAATCAAAATAAATAGTTGATTTTATTAAATATTTTATTTTTCACTCAGCTGAGTTGCCCGCAAAAGTGATTTGAAATTTGGACCAAGGATTTGACAATCCCGCATTTTTATGTTCAGGTTCTGAATTTACAGTAATACCCCTGAATAATTGCTTACCCCTTGCAATTAGCATCCCCTTAATAAATAATCTTCTCTTTCACTTTAATCTTTATTTCTATTTCATTTTTATTTTTAAATTATAATAGTAATATATAATTAGCTAGTATATAATAATTTAGTAGTTATAATAAAGCAAACACATGTAATAGTAAAATATGATTTATAAATTTGTTTATTTAGTTGCTTGTCAAGTACAGGCTCATATATTACTGTAAATTCAGAACCTGAACGTAAAAATGTGGGATTGTCAAATCCTTGGTCCAAAATTCAAATCACTTTTGCAGGATAGCCTTTTTTGATTAAATTGATTTTTTTGAGTATTTATTTGAATTTTTAAAAATGCGGGAACTCATAGACACTTTGCAAAGTTCAAGCCAAACTGCATATTTCCAGTGGACAAAATGAATTAACTGGAATCAGATTTGAAGCATTCAAATCCATCAACAATTTTCATTAAGTTTACTATGTTTTTTGAAATTGCGGGATTGTCAAATCCAAGAACCAAATTTCAAATCACTTTTGAATGCCACTAGTAAACTCAAATAATTATTGCAGGAACTGGAATCTAAATTGAATGTAAAGTAAGAAACTAGGACAAATCAACCCAAATCAAGAAGCTCCACTATGGATAAAATCAAATGAAAAATTCAATCTCAACAACCATGTTTAGACATGAAATTAAGTGAAATGAAAAATTATCTAAACTGGAAATGATGCAATATTCTGCACTTAAAATCACTAATATTGCAACCATACAACCATATAATGATTTATGAGCTACTCTCCTGATGACACAGAAATTTTTTAAAAGTTTTTGGCCCCCAGCGTAGCCAGGGGCCAACAAAACTTCTTTCAAGGTAGGAAGGAGGGGGAAAGATAAACTATCAGTTTACTACAAAAGTGTTAATATATTGCTATTAAGGATACTTGATTATAGTAGATTTCAGAAGACACTAATAATAAAGTAGAATTATATATTACAATCTATCTTATCATGTTGTCTTTCCTTTGATGTGTTGATAATGTGCTTGCAATTAATTGGACAGCTTCACCTCCAGTTGCCTTGGCAATAGGAAATCAAGCTGCCTCTGCAACCACAGTTGGTCTCAGGGAGGCAGCTTGATTTCCTATTGTCAAGACAACTGGAGGTGAAACCATCCAGTTAAATGCAAACACCTTATCAACAACAAATGAACTATCAACACATCAAGGAAAAGGCAAAATTGTAAAAACATATTGTAATATATAATTCTATTTTATTATTAGCATTTTTAAAAATCTACTGTAATCAAGCATCTAAATTTTAGCCGTCCTAAAATGGAATAGAGTGATTTTTGAGAATGCCTATGATTCCTAAAAGAATCAGCACAAATCCACTCTAGATCCTTTAGCATCCTTTTTGAGATGCCCATAAATTATATTTATTTCAAATTCACTGCATTTTTGATTTGAAATTTGGTTCTTGTATTTGACAATCCCGCAATTTCAGATTCGTTAATTTTTACATGATGTCCATTATTTGATTGAAATACAAGAAATCTCAAATTGTACATTAGAATCCTGCATTTCTGATTCATGTATCCCGCATTTGTTTGCTGAGTTTTGTCTTTTGTTAGTTGAGTTATCTGCTCAAGAGATTCAAAATTTGCCAATTTAAATAAACCAAAAAAAATCAAAATAAATAGTTGATTTTATTAAATATTTTATTTTTCACTCAGCTGAGTTGCCCGCAAAAGTGATTCAAAATTTGGACCAAGGATTTGACAATCCTGCATTTTTACATTCAGGTTCTGAATTTACAGTATGTAGGTAAACAACAAGAGCTCTATTTATCTGCATTGAGCTACCTGCTCCACTTATGTTTTAAACAATTGATTTTTTAGAACTTGCATTAGTTTTCCCTTTTAATATGATTTGATAAATAGATTTGCTCTCCTTAACCTGTGTCATAAGTAATAATTAGTAAGCAATACATGAAAATCATTGGTTTCCGTGTTGTGTGGCTATAGTGGCACTGAAATAACAAGGATCAGATGATGACACGCAAGGTCCAATGTGTGGCTTTAAAAAAGCTACTGTACAAAAAGGGCTCACATTTATTCAAATAAAATTAATATATTTCTATTTTTTTAATTTGTTTATTTGTAGCTCTATGGTCAATACAATATTTGGTTCATTATACTAAAAATATATGTCTCTGTATCAAATATAAATAATTTTATTTAACTAATGTAAAAATTCTTATATATCTATAATATAATTCAACGTCAAGTCATTATATACAAATAATAATTTTCAAGTCCTATAAAAACAAAATAAATAAAAACAAAAACAAATAAAACCTGGAGCGCCACATTTATCTGATTGGCTCAAAGGCAAGGGCTTTGAGGAGGAAGGATTCAGATTGCTCATAAAAAGCTGCCACCACATCAGGTGGCATTGCAAATTGACTGACCTCAAGAATGTTGAAGAGATCTTTGGTTTCCTGAGGAAGGCCTTGTTTCACCTTATTCTTGATCCAACCAAACACCTCCTTGATTGGATTCAGGAATGGGGAATATGGCGGGAGGAAGAGAAGTCTCATTGAACAATCAGCAGGGTGGTGGCTATAGGAATGGCTATTTTAATCAATGGGTGGGAACTCAGACACAACCAGGTTCATTTTGTGGAGCCCAACATTATCCAACATAACAATGTTGGTTGTACTGTGATAATTGATCTGGAGATACTCCTTGATGACTCAGAGAAAATCAAGAAAGGTCCCGCTATTGTGGTAACCCTTGATCATCTGATGCTGGTCTAAACTGTGAGGACCAAGAAGAGCAACCATCAAATAGGTCTGGGAACAGACAGCTGCATAATATGCTACACCATCTGTGGACCCCTTCTTGACCCACCCATGCCTAGACCTGAGTGAGGAGGAAAACAACAATTCATCTATATAGAAGAACTGTACGTTGCCAGCCTGCTTTAGAGCCAGATAGGTCTTGGCATAAATGTGTCAATCCTTGATAGTCTTCTTGCTGTACTTATTGTACAGATAAATCCCCATTACTTTCCAAGAGAAGCCAAGATTGATCATTTTTTATAAACTAGTGTTTTATAAACAGAAAGCCCAAACTCTGTGGTGAGCATTGATTGAACAGCAAGTGTGTCCAGGTGGCAATCCTTGGCTACCCACTGTTTTATTGTGTTATTATGCACAGGCTGCAAGAGTTTTGGCTGCTGCTTAGCCTTGACAGATTTTGCAATTTGCTTGGTGTTACTGTATTTGTTATTGATGTCGGCAATGTATCTGGCTGTGACACCAAATTGGGATGCAATATCCCAAACTGCCATTCCCCCGTTCAAGCAGTTGAGGAGAGCTTCATGCTCACTATCCGACAACCAACCCCAGCCCTTGTCAGGTACCGCAGCATCCTGGCTATCAGGCTCAACACAGGGGAAGGGGACCTTTGTGTAGAAGGTGAGATCATGCTTGGTTGCGCTGGCGCCGTAAATGGTGGCATAAGACACAAGTACTGATGGCTCTTTGGTTGCCAATGGCTCATAGGAGGTGTCAAAAACGCGGGGACATGTCGTAAATTCACTGCCACCCCTGGCATTAGATCACATAGTCTTCCCCTGCCGCACCAAGAAAGGTCCAAAAATCCCAGCCAAACCCCTTAATTTTTTAGAGGATTTGGCACACACAGTTGATGAGAGGTTTGTGCTGGCCTATCCTGCGGATTCATTGCCTTTGGTTGCTCCCTCCTGGGAAGAAATGTTGGTCAATTTGGACTACTTGTTGGCTTGGTGTTGCCCACTTTTAAAGATTATTAGAACCAACCAATCAAGTGTTGACACATCAACTCTTAAAAACTCAAGTGAACTTCAAATACATGGGACTTCTTCTAGCCAATCAGATGGTCCTGCAGGAATTAGGTTGAAACCTTCCAGTCCCCCTGGTCCTGTTCAACAAAAATTCTCCCCCATCCAATTGAATCCAGCCCCAAAGGTCATGTGACCCCTCCCCTTGCAACCCACTCCTTTTAACTCAGCAAGGGGACCTTCAGTCCCCTGCTTGTCTATTCTCCAATAACATTAAAGTGTGAAGTTTGTTGCACACCTTTTTAATTTTTAAAATTTGTTTGGAACCCCTGCTTGGAGTTCCCACAGTCTAAAAATTAAAGTTTAGTCATTCTTTTGAAGCTTACCTTGCACCAACCCGTTTCAAACCCAGTATCTTCTCTGGGACCTCCTGAAGTAGTCTTGGCATATAGTTGTTGTTTCCTCTTGTTTTTGCTTTCAAAACCAGTGCTTGAATTTAAAATTTTAATTGATTTTCTCTATAATTTCTATTATTATCTTGAATCTTTATTTAAAACTTCTGTTTTTGAACCTGCTTTTGCTTCTCGTGATTACCAAGGCACCTGAGACTACATTAAAGCTCTCCAAGTCAACTCTGTTGCTCCTTTCTGGCTCTTACTTGTGGTTACCCTACCTGGACCAAAGTTTATTGTCAATCATTTTAAAAAATACACCAATCTTCTCCAAATTTTGCGGAGAACATAACTATGATACTCCCAGTTATTAAGTTTGCTGTGTTTTCTTTGGTTCCGTTTTTTTTGCTCCTATGGTCCACCTTGCCAGACTTGTGGGCAAAGATCTCTTCCTCCGCTCAAATTGTGGGTGAAGATCCTTCCAGCCTCCTGAATTTTCCTAGTGGTCTCCTCCTCTCTGGATAGACCGTGGTGAAAAATTTGACGTGTGATGATCTAGATTTGGATGTTACTGATTATATCTTGCCCTTCTCTGAGGAAGAGAGAATATCAATGCCTTCTCTCCCCAGCCTGGAAAAGAGCAATTCAGTTCCCCTTGGGGTTCTTGAGGTGCCCCCTCCTGCTGCCTCTTGGGCCCCTTGGGTAACCACTGGCCTTGTGTTAATGAGATTGAACTCCTACTTCCCCCAACTGTCCCCAGTGTCCTCCCTCTGGTCCCCCCTTAGAGTGGCCATCCCAGTTCTCCACTGGGTGGCATCCTGGTGGTTTGTTTCACTGGCACGGAAGCCAACCTTAGTTATTTTAGCCCCCCTCTTGCACACATGTGGTGGCAACTCTGGGATCCAGAGTGTGGGGCCAGGTGACAACTGGATACATGGTAGAGGTGTATGTAACCTCATTATTCCCAATGATCTTTGTATAGAAGACTTTTGTGGCAGGCCTTGAGAGCAGCTTCTGTCTTGGATTCAGGCTGGTTGATTGGGCTTGGAACACAGGAGGTGGTTGGCTGGTGCTGACACCTTGGGAGGCCTGTGTGTTGACATGACTCCCCTTGAGTTGGGTTCTGGGTCTATTCTTGGACCCTCTGGGACACCCTCGTGGACAGGCTGCCTCACAGGCTAGTGCAGGAGCTGGTTGAGAATGCAATTGATGGTCCATAAAATAAAATAAAAAATATATTTTAGATTAAATATGTATATATTTGGATTTATTGGTTTAGTTGTGGGTAGTTATTTTCTCTTGATTTAGCCTTGAATAGTAACAGAATTTCTATATCTGTGATTTAAAGTGAATAATATTGTATACTTTCTGGGTTTGGATGATTTTAAAGTTTAGTCACTTTTTATATCTATACATGGTTGTTGAGATTGAATTTATCATTTGATTTTATCCAGAGTAGAGCTTCTTGATTTGGGTTGGTGTTTCCTAGTGTGCTTACTGTACATTAAATTTGGATTCCAATTTCTGCAATTAATATCTGAGTTTACTGGTGGCATTCAAAAGCAATTTGAAATTTGGTTCATGGATTTGACAATCCTGCAATTTCAAAAAACATAGTAAACTTAATGAAAATGGTTGATGGATTTGAACACTTCAAAATTGATTCCAGTTAATTCATTTCATCCATTGAAAATATGCAGTTTGACTTGAACTTTGTAAAATGTCTATGAGTTCCCGCATTTTCAAATATTCAAATAAATACTCAAAAAATCAATTTAATTGAAAAAAGGCCATCCTGCAAAAGTGATTCAAAATTTGGACCAAGGATTTGACAATCCTGCATTTTTACGTTCAGGTTCTGAATTTACATTATTAGTTTAAAGAAGGAGATGGTTGGCTTGGATATTTTGAAATTCTTATTCTTCAAGTGAGATAGTAGACCATTCCAATTCGATGCCACCTGATCCAAGTAGCTCCATATTGTTCAGAGTAAACCTTGCTTGACACAGCTTCATCCCAAAAGAACATCAGTGGAGTAAACTAACTATGATAAAATTATGTTTCCATATGATGATTTTCATGAAATTTAGAGGACGTAGATCAATTTTTCAGATGATTCCGATCAAAATAGTACCAAACATGATAGCTCTAGCTGCTCTAGATGCTGAGATATATAGTTAAGTACTGCAATCGGGTTCGCGTCATAATCAAAGGCTCGGACTCGATTTGAAATTATCTAAATTTACTTTTAATACATACTAAAAAACTAAAATTGATGTATCTCAGTGAACATTAAGCCAATTTTGATGTACAATAGCTTATTTTAAAGCTACAGATCAGCTCTACATTGCGAAGGGATTAAAAAAATCAAATACTAAATTTTAAAATAATTAGTTTAGCCTTACTAAACTTAAAAGTGATACTATACTTATTTAGGTTTAGTTTTTATTTCACTTGGAATATACAATTTTAATTTTAAATAAATATGAAAGAAACTACGTTTTAATATAGCAAATTAATAGATTTTAATTAAATATGTGATAAGTAATCCACGCATAAAAAGATAATAAAATATATTTAATTGATTTATTAAATTTAACTTTAATTCTGTCCTTGGACGGGAAACAACCTAGTACTTTATAATAATCTTTATTTTTTTCTAAATATATTCCCCAATGGTCCAACGGCTAGGATTCCACGCATATAATGGTCGTGGCGGCCAGGGTTCGATTCCCTGTTGGGAAGTGTTTTTAAAGAATTTTTGTAGCTCCAATATCTATTTGTATTTCTAAAGATAGAACATTGTGGATTTTACTCTTTCAGCCAAAAAAGTGCATTTGAAATATTTTGGCAGATCTCTTGTTTGGTGCTCTTTGAAATAAATTTTAAATGAACTATATCACATTTGCATCAAATGATTATAATTTTTAGTTGAATTATGGTGAGTATAATTTGGGTTATTTGTATAAACAAGTTCAGTTGTTTGGTAGAAATATTAATTTAAAGTTAACATGTACATATCTAACATAAAACACTATCATTCACATGTTACTCCCAAAAATAAACATTTCACATATAATAACTGATTGCTTATTTTAACATATTTACTATTAATCAATATGGGAAGAGAAACATGGCTTGAATAATATATTATTAGCTCTCCAAAATATCCAAATGACTAAAATTATATTTATTAAAGCAATTGTAAATACTAAAAGTCAGTACTAAAATTCAAATAAAGTTTATGAAAAACAAAATGCCTTTTTAAAAAAAAATCTGCCCTCAATAGTTCACAGTTGTTTCAAAAGCAGCTGATATGACATGTATCAAAAAAATAAGGAGGTTTTTGGATTTCTTCTAGTTTTTTAGAAGGTGGTATGGCTTTTATTATGAGGGCTAACACATCAATTCACAATTATACTCATTGATTATACTTTCTTCTCAACTAGACATACTGTCAGGAATGAAAATTTTCCCTTGCCCAAAACTCAAGGTATGGGACCAGGTTCAAACCCCAAGCCTAACTTTTTGTGGCCAGCCAGTTCAGAAGACCAGGAGTTTGGCTGCCTGCAGCCTATTAATAGTATACCTGTTAGTAAAGTTGATGCTAACCTGTCAGGATCTGAATCCTTGCCTATACCACAGAGTTTTGCAAGTAAACCACCAGTGCCTGACAATGATGGACTGCTTGGCAAAATAGACAACACCACAAAAGAGTTTGCCCTGAACCCTCCCAAAGTCTAGGAAATGGTGCTGATACTAAATATCTGCCCAATATCAGTTATCAAGTTTTTGAACAGAAGGGTTCAAAGGCCTATTCTGCAGAGATAGCCAATGACCACCCACCTGTTTCTGATGCTACCCTGCCCCCTCTAGAATCCCAATGCCAGCATACCTAAACCCAAGAAACCTGACAAGACAATGAGGTCTGGCAGAGCAATATAAGTATCTGCCAGGTCAATAACAATCCCCATTGTCATTTTTAAATAAAAGTTATGTGATGCAATAGTTTTTAAACCTGTCAAGACAAACAAATATTATTCAGTTTAGAATGCATAGGTTCAGTTACACAAAAAATTTCATCTGGAACCAGTTGAAGGGCAATCTAATCAATAAAACTTACATTTATCTAGGGCCTGAAAACAAAAATAGTCAATCACACAACAAAATTAAAGTCAAATACTGAATCCCAGAAATGAGACAGCAAACATGTGGAACCCATATTCAAAAAACACAAACTAGTCACATCCTGAAGTATTCTACATCAAATTTGATAATAAGTGTGTGGTAAAAATGATATAAACATAGAGCATATGAGGTTCAGTCACAAAAGTGATAAGTTCAAACATAAAACAACTGATTTTTTTGCAAATATTGATTATTTTTGGGACTCAAAATAGAAATAGTGGATTTATGGAGTGAATCCACCAAACTAAATTCTGGGAACTACAACATTATTTTCAATGTACATGCTTCTAAATTTGGCCATTTATGTCTGAGAGCATGTTTCAAAAAGGAAAACACACTAAAATCAAATCAAATCTCTGGAAATACTTTGCTTTTATGTTTTTAATAGAATTTTTATTGCTTTTTTTGTTCACAATGAGTTTTAATAGTAAAGATAACTTTGACATTGCCAAGGAGCAGTACCAGGAGCAACTCCAAGCTTGGGCTGCCAATCAAGGGAGCACAACCACTATGGTTTCTGTGTACACCCAATTCAACTCAAGTTGTGAGGGGGTCAAGTTGTATGTGTCACCAGGCCCATCCACAGGTGGCTTTTCCAACAGCCAGTATGGTGCTTCCCAAGACCAGGCCCAACCTGAGCCTGTGCCACATTTTGGAGACTGGGTACCTGTGGCCCCTCCAATCCAATCCAATCCAACCTCACTTGAGAATTTGGGCCAACCAGAGCAAGCCCTGCCTAATTCAGGTCCCCTTATTCCCAATGATCCCCCAAAACAACTCCTAGTACCAATGAGGTCATAGAGGAGATTATGAGCCTCAAGAAGAGTGGCATTGTCATGAATGCCAATGTTCACACTCTTTTGATTTCACTTTTGTTGGGTTATTTTGAGGACAAATCACTTGCTTTTGCTTTTTCTCCTTGAAATGGGTCTATTTCTAAAGTGGGAAATTCAGCTGTTTGGTTTCCTGATCCTGTGCAACTCACTTGCCCCACTTGTGCTTATGGCAAGTGAACCTACTGTCCTAGTATTGTTTTGTGGTATCACCAAACAATATATATTCCAATTCTTTATCTTCAATAAAAATTAAGTTTTATTCACATTTTTGTCTTTGTGTTTTCAAGTACTTTGACACCTCTCTCTAGCCACGCCTATTAGAGACTTATTATTCAGGGCCATAAGGTAATTAAATCACTTTCCCTGTCAACTAACCAAGATTTAGTACAAATCCAATCCTAAGGTTAGGATTTCCTGTTGTGTGTCTGTGCCAGGCTTAAGAACACAAAAAATGGTGCTCACTAAAGGGGCTGCAAGCCCCTTGATTATCTCCTTTGAAATAACTTTCCATGGTCCTTAATCTCCACCAATTAAGGACCTGTCTTGTCTGAAGTCTCCAGCCCTCCAATTGAGGAATACCTGGTCAACCCACCTATTGCTCCTACTGTTTTAAACCTGGCTAATGGTCCCTGTCTTGTTGCCTACCTGCTGGGTACCCCTGACCTAGATCAAATCATGTCAGTGGTCCTTGGGCTAGCCCGCAAGGGAGCCATCCTTAATTTACAATCCCAGTTTAAGTTTGTAGAATATTATGAAATGATAGTTGCTCCTTGTATTTGACACTACTTTTTTTCAGCAGCCAACTCTGCTAATTGCCTAATCTTCTCTTTTGTTTAACCTGCTCTAGTCCATCATCAGATGGTACTGGGGCTCCATGTTCATGAAATTTCCCCTCAGTGCCACTGTTTCTAACCGTTGGGAACAGTTCTCCGCTTATCAGCAGTGGGTGTACTCTCTGTTCTCCCTAGTATCCAATAACCAGAGAGATTCTATCACTTTCCAAGCTTGATTGACCAAATTCATTTAAAACCTGTGTTTCTCTGTCCCTGACTACATTTGTGAACGCCTTAAGGAGTTCCACCAGATACTATGACCCTGGCAGGCCCAGGTTGACTCCACCCTTGACACCCACCACACTGACTTCAAGTGATTAGTGGTACAACAATAAATTCCGTGTCCATACTGCTGAGCAGCTACAACACTTGGCTGAGGCTGCCTCAAGAAGCATGCAAGAAATGCAGGATGAGTTAGTACGGGAGAAAGCCACTGCAATTACTATTATTCAAGGATTGCAGGCCCATGTGGATGAGTTGAGCAAATTGCCTGCTAGTGGTCATTCTTCTGAAGATCTGGTGAGATGAGAACAAGAATGGTGGGATGCTATTAATGAACTGTGTGCTACCACAAGAAGCCAAGCTCCTCTGGAGGCTACACCTCAACCTGAGCCTCAGGTGGCTGTACTTACAACCCAGGTAGCTGCACTCCAGCAAGAAATCTTGGAGCTACAAACCGTCATCACAGAATCCACCAGTTTGACAGGGCCCTCTGAAGATAAAGATTGTTGCCCTGGACTGCCTGGACACCTACATATCAATTGTGCTAGAGAGTTGATTGCCCTAGCCAATAGACTTGACCATATAAAGCAAGATCATAATACTCTAGATACAGAATTCCAGGAAATGACCAAATTGATTGAATCTGTCAACAAGCAATTCTCCCCTTGTCTGTTGATAGGCCCTTCCCTGAATTTGCGCCTAGCTGAACTCTCAACTGTGGTGACTAACCAAGGACGCCAGTTGTATACTGCTGAGCAGCAAAAAGGTCAGGCTGCTGATGCTGGCACCTGCTGCTCCAACTCTATAGTCACTTTGGAGGAAAGCGTTTGAAAGCTGTGAGCCAGACAGCCCCCCACAGAATCTGAGACTGAATTCTTCCCTTGCATCAATATGGTAGACAGTAATAATTGTGGACTAACTCCTAAGACCCATTTCAAACCTACCTTCAAACAGGTCTTTGACCTAAAAATGTCTACAATTGCTGCCTTCCTTACCATATACAAAACTGACATGTGTAGGTGTGGTGATCCACATGTGTGTTGTTTTGCAGGCAAGGGTTGATTTGGCTTCAAATAAAGATGATATGCTGAAGAGTGACAATGTGTGGATAGCTGATGACGCTGTAAGCTAGTAGGTAACATAGGGATACTAGGGGTAAGTAGGGTGAGCCTAGTAGATAACATAGGATTACTAGGGTAAGTAAAGACTGGCTGGTAGGTAACATAGGACTACCAGAGGCAGATGTTGCCTCCACCCAGCAAAAGATATTGGCTGCTTTGGGCTATAGTTTTTCACCTAGCAGGGAACTGTGGTTGCAGAAGGGTGAAGACTGAGATAGCAAGCAGGTAACTTTTTCTGTCTGGGGGGGAAGGTTTTGGACCCCTGGCAGGTAACACAGGCTGCCATGAAGGGGAAGAGTTCTGAGGGCTCTACATACCCTAATACGCTTACAGGAGGTCTGTGAGCAAGCATCCTACCTAGCAAACTGGTAGGGTGTTCTTGTTTATGCCCCTATGGGAGCTTTGGGGGGAACCCAAAGTGAGCATTGGAGGGCATAGATTTGCTCAGAGGTGTCACCAAGGCAGTTTGCTTGGAGAAGCAAGCTGCAGAACTTGGTGTGATCAGGCCTCTGGGAAGTTGAGCTGATTACTCTGCAACTGAAAGCCCAGACTTAATCACCTGGGTGAGTAAAGACAACACATAGACATTGATCTATGGTTGAAAGGCCTAAGTGGAGTGCCACTTGCAAGGGCCCAGTCAAACACCAGTTCAATGTAGACTCATGCCTGGGTCTACAAGTTCTGTTAGCAGGGACTGAGATAAAGAACCAAGGTGGTTCACAGAATTAACAGATAAGACTAGTGAGAGGGACTGTTTGATCACAGTGAAGATTAGTTGATGGACTGTTAATTAATATTGAATTGTGGGAACCAATATGTTTCATTGTGCAGGAGGAACTAAGGAGGCTCTTAGTAATGATTTTTTGAGGGACTGGTTGAGGATAAGCTGAAGGACCAGAAGATTATGATGCAGGACTGGCTGATCATGATGCAGGTTGGCCAAAGGACCAGAAGTTTGTGTTGCAGGACTGAAGAGCTAAGAGGATGTGAGTGCAGGACCAGGAGATAACCTGAAGGAACTAGCCAGACTAGATACAGAGGCTGGAAGAACTAATTTTAGTGTCTTTTGAGAAGAAGATATATAAAAAAGCAGTTAAATAATAATTAAATACTGCCTGATTATTATTAAAAAAGGAGTTAATATCATATAATCAAAAAGAAATAGGAGGAAAAATGATCTACAGTTTTTTAAAACTGTAAATTTATTTAAGAAGGAGAATTGAGGAAGAAGGGAGCTAGAAAGAGGTCGGAAATAGAACAGAGAAACTGTGAGGGCAAAAGAGCAAATTTTGCCAAGAACAACTAGGAGAGGCAAAAGGACAAGCAGCAAGCGGGTTCAAAGTTGCAAAACGTTGAGAAAAACACAGAGAAACACGGAGAAAAGTTGTAAAATTGAGGGGTCAAAATTCACCTAAGTAAAACATATGTGGAAGCGCTTGAGATTTGCCGGGGAAACGTGACAGAAATCACAGCAAAACCGTTCAAAACACAGAGCAGTTGTTTACCTGGAGCAAGACAGCCTCAAGTTTGAACCAGGGTCAAGAGCAAGTCATCCGGGGAAACCTTTTTGGCAAAACTGTTGAATTGAGGTGTATGATTGGCTGCAAGCCAGAGTCTATTCAATCAATGTTTTAAGGGCTTTAACTTAAGAGTTAAAGCCTAAAAAATGAGGAGCAGAAGAAGAAAATTCAGGGCTTTTATTGGCTGAAGTAAGTTTTAAAGTTTAATATATTATAGAGGGAGAAAAACTGGATAGTTTAAGCTTTTGAAAACCAGAGTTCTAAGAGAGCTTTTTGGTCTGAAACAAGGGGCTATAAAAAGGAAAGCTATGAGACTCTTCAGGGACTGAATAAAGTGGATTACAAAGGCCACAAGAGCTACAAAAGGAGCCAAAGACCAAAAGAAGGAAGCCTGAGCTGGAACAGAGCGCAGGAACCCAAGACCAAAGTACAGGAGCCCAAGACCAAGGAGCCAAAGCCAAAGACCAAGTACAAGGAGTCCAAGATATTGTTAAAGGACTCCAAGTACTGGCACAAACCCTCATTTTCCCCTATCCTAAGGCCATATATCAGAAGGTTTCTAAGGGAATCTTCCTTTTGACTTTGAATAAAGAGCCTATTACAACCCCTACCCAAATTTCCTGTGATAAAATGATATAAGCTTTATGAGTAAATTACCCCACATCTTCTACCCTAGCCTAGGGGACAAAGAATCCTATCACTTAGGTTGCAGAAAGTTTGCTTCTAGTAAGTCTGCCCAGGAGGAGTGGGAAAAGGTGACTAAGCATCTGGAAATGACAGATAGAGGAAGGAAGTTTATTGGGGGAGAGTTTGCTAGACTATTACAGGATTGGTATTGGCCTACAGAAGGGCTAGCGCCTGATGAAATACAAATGTATGGTGGAGACACTTGCCTGGTAATTGGGAAGATACTGGAAGAGTTTGCTATTATGCAGGCCAAATATAAGCTCCTAACCAACCACTCACCACTGTTGAAGAATGACAACTCCTCCAAGCCAGTCCTTGGCTATGACCCAGGACACACTTTGGAGACTGGTGACCAGGATTCCCACAGTAGGGCTTCTGATGAGATCAAGAAAGAACACATCTTGACCTGACTCCACCCTACCTGTCAAGAGGTAGTGGTACCTGAGATTCCCTCCATTACCACCTGGGCAGATATGAAGCAATTAATGATTGAGGAGTTTGAGGAGACCTTAGCTTAGAGGTGAAAAAATATGGATTCATGCAAATTGTCTTTAAGCCTAAGGAAACCTTAGCTGAGTTTGCCAATAGGTTTATATGAAAGGACAGCAACTAGTAACAAGTAAACAGTTGACTGCCCATGAGGCCTATACTGCTGGCGCTCAGGCTCTCAAGGTCAACTAGCCATTGTTTTTGCACTTTAAGGCACATAATGCTATGCTTACGTCTATGAAGAGTATAAAAACCCTCCTCCAAAGCATTTACCTCACTCACTCAGGTTTATTAGTGTGAAAGAATCGGGCTTCTATATCAGGAACAAATTCCTGCTCTCCACAGATCTTAGTTGTGAATGCCCAAAACCAGCCCAAATGACAGGGTTGTCATAACTGTGGTCAGGTGGGATATCACTCACAAGTTGGTACAAATCCATGTGTTTAAGGAGCTGACCCTAAAGACTAGGCAGGAAAAAAGAGGTCAACCTAGAGGCAGAGACACTCTTGATTGACAACTCTTTGCAGTCTCCCCCTTCTTTTCCCTCTAATTCTGCTGATGAGGAATCTGATTCCCAAGCCCCTCCCATCCTTCTCCTCTTTTAAAAAATTTCAGATGACTCCAACATGGAAGATTCCAACACTGAAGATTCTGATGCCTATGTTTACTCTGTTCTTGGTGTACCTGAGACCATTCATGTTCCCTATAAACTGTGTTCTGGGAAAACTACAACCACTACCAAACCTTTTTATGAAACCAAACAAATTATTTCAAGACCCTAACTTACCCAAGCTAAGAGGTCACCTGTCTTGGTGAAAACTTCTGGAAAAGCTTCTGAAGTGGCTGATGCAGTCTTCCAAAACGTCTCTATTTCTCTTTCCCTACAGACTGTTTATAAGGGGTTTCCTGGTCTCAGGTGCATTATGGAAAAATGGGATAAGAATTTGGCTAAAGCACAAGATGTCTTGACTGTTCTTCCTCTATTTGAACATACAAGTATTTAAATAGAGATATCCCTCCAAAAAGTGAAGATCAAGGCTGTCTTTGACACTGGTTCCTCAGTAAATGTTGTGTCTTCCAAGTTAGTAAAAAAACTTAAGCTGGCTCCAGATCTCAACTATCATCAGATCTATGATACAGCTGGCCTATCTATGACACAAGCCATTGTTGCGTACTCAGCTCTCCCTATGCAATTTGGTAAGCTACTTCTTGCTGCCTCTGCTATAGTCCTTGAAAATGAGAGTTACAACCTATTGTTAGGTACTCAATTTCTCCAAGAATACAATGGAATCATAAACATTAAAGATAGATACCTGTTGATCCTTGGGTATAAAATTCCTCTCATCTTTTAAGAACCCATCAAAGTGCCTGGCAAACACCTAAAGATATGTGTCCTGGAATACCCTTCTGGAATTTTCACCTGAAGTACCGCACACTCCTCCAACATGAAGTTCCCTCCTCCTGCCTTCCCTGCACTTGAAGGAGTTCCCTCTTGGCTATCTTGGCTGTGAACATCCTTCCTGGGTCTCAAGTTATCCTTGACTCCCAAATCTTGTATGAATTACCTGACTGTATCTTCTTAGAACTGTACTCCCCTTCCTCTTTGGGGCTTAATGAACCTCATCTTTGTCCAGGAATCTTAGACTCTTCTCACAAAGATGCTGTAAAGTTACTTGTAGCTAACCTAACCCCTGTACCTATCGCTGTCTCTAGGGGTCAAGTAGTTGGTTATGGTCAACTTCTAAATGCACCTGATGTTCTCTCACTACATTCTTCTGGTACCTTCTGTGATTTCAACCTACCAGAGGAAAAATCTCAAGAGTTGTCCTTGTTTAATGCCCAAGACTTCCAATAGTTGTCTCCTGTACAACAGAAAGAAGGTTTCAACTTGCTTGATAAGTTTGCTGATATATTTTCCAAGGACAGTACAGACTATGGTCTGGCCAAAGATGTCATCCATCAAATTCATGCCAAAAATGCTCCCCCCTTCTGAGCCAACCCTACCAAAAAGTAGAGTAGAGGATGATCAGGTGTCTAAGTGTCAGGAATATTCCTGACATAAACCAAATCCTCACTGAGGTTCCATGCTGGGGAAATATAGGGGATTTCCCTGTAAAGAATTTACAATTCAACAAAGATTTCCCCCTTTAATTAGGGGAAATAAAAATAAAATAGAAATTGAAACATAACTTGATAGGTGCTGGATCAATTTATCATCCAGGCAGGTGCCCGCCAGCACCCACCGCCAACCCCCCAGCACCCAGCCAGCTGCTAGCGGGCCTCCTGCCAGCCACCCACTCACCCAGCCTGGCGCCAGCCTTCTGCCCGCTCACCAGACCCCCGCCGGCCACCCACTCACCCAGCCAGCTGCCAGTGGGCCTCCTTCCAGCCTCCCACCTGCCAGCATGGCCCCTGCCAGCTACCCACCAGCCTCCTGCTGCCCAGCCAGCGGGCCAGCTGCCAGCCACCTGCTTGCCCCCTGGGTCCCAGCTAACCACCAGCCACCCACCCAGGCCCCAGTCCACACTCTCCAGCCAATCAAAAGGCTCCATTCCCTACAGCCAATCAGAAAAGTTCCTGGCTGCAGGGCAAAATTCCAGAAGAATGCCACCCTTTTAGAAGAAGGGAAAATCATGGGTCCAAATTTTAAAAACAATTCTATCATCAACCAATGGGAATCTGGAGCCCAGACCATATGATCAGAGCCAAACTTCCTGAGACCAAAATAGACCATGACAACATTTTGACTCCCATTCTTTACCTAGGCCCAGGTCAACAAAAGATTATTGGCTCAATCTGAGAATATCCAAGCCAGCCACAGATAACAGAAAAACAAGAGTTTGGCCATCTTCCTAAACCCCAACCACCATTCCTACCTTCCAAACTTTTGGGATCCCTTATCTCCTGCTTTTCACTCCTAATTGCAAATCTTTGCACAGGTGAATGCACTATAAATAAAGGATTCCTCCTCAGTAATATCTTGTGCTATTATTGAGTTTAATACCCTCAATAAAGCTAATCTTACTTAACACCTTTAAGTCAACTTTAACTAGTTTGCCCCAGTCAATCACCTCCAATCCAAGGAAGATGAACCACCTCATCTTCACAGCTGTGCTTACAGCTTGCCTTGGAATTGGATGATATCAACATGGACCAGAGTTCTTTGGACCTTCACCAGAAGGGCTGGGTCAAGACTACCACTATTATCCTGGACAACTCAATTTGTCCCACATTAGTTCCTGGCCCCCCTAGTGTCTCCACACTCCATCATGTCCATTGCGACGTACACCTCCCTGTACTATGTGCTGACCTACTTTGCGGGGAGTTTTGGGAGATACAAAATACCCGCCAAGGTCTTCTGCTGGTTGATGACCATATATCCAATTGTCACCGCCCTGACTGGTTTTCAATTCTCTAATCTTCTGCCATACCTTCTGCAAGTGGTACCTACAGTATCTGGGTATTACACTAAGGAACTCAAACAGTTGTTGGACGCTGGGCTTCTTGCCCCTTCCTAGAGTCCTTGGGCCTCCCCTTTTCTCATTTTGAAGAAGGAGGATGTAGGTCACCACATTGTGATGGACTATAGATGATTGAATTCTTTAACCAAGAAAGATTCTTACCCCTTTCCATACATAGATGATGCTCTCTGCCGTCTTTGGGGGTCTAAGTTCTTTTCAGCTATGTATTTGGCATCTGGTTACTGGAAAGTTGACCTCTCTCCTGAAGACAGAAAAAAAGCCGCTCTCATCACCTCTGAAGGATTGTTTAAACCTACACAAATGCCTCAAGGGCTTTGTAATGCCCCTGTCACGTTCCAGAGGGCTATGGATTCTATACTACATGATCTAAAGCTCTCATGTGTTTTGGTCTATTAGGATGATATAACAGTCTTTAGTGCAACCTTTCATGATCATCTGGCCCATAAAAAAGAGGTCTTTTGTAAGATACAAGAGGCCAGACTTAAGGTGAAACCATCTAAATGTGCTTTCTTCAAGGAGCGCCTTGAGTTCTTGGGTCATGAAGTAACTCAAACTGGCATCCAACCTATGATCAAGAAAGTTGAGGCCATCAAAAAATGCTTCCACCTACCAGCCTCTGTGAAGTACAAGTCTTTTTGGGCATGATGGGCTATTAAAAGGCAGTTTATCCCTGACTTTGCCAATATTAGTGAGCCTCTGGTTCAGTTGTTACACAATGATCCCTTTAAATGGACCACTAGCCAGAAGCAAGCCTTTAGACTCTTAAAAAAAAAGCTCAAAGAGGCTCCCATCTTGGTGTATCCCAACTACAATAAAGAGTTCATCCTTTACATAGATGCTAGCAACCTAGCTATTGGAGCCATCCTTGCCCAACTGGACAATGTAGGAGTGGACCACCCTGTAGCATATACTTCCCATGTTCTCATTAAGCATGAGAAAAACTATAGTGTCACTAAGAAAGAGTGCCTTGTTGTACTAAATGCTGTTAAACAAATCTGTCATAACGTTAATGTCACTCATTACACTGTGGTCACCAATCATGCTTTGCTTAAGTGGCTACAACAGCTCAAGGATCCCAAAAGACAATTAGGTAGAGGTGCCTTTTGCCTTAAGGCTATGAATTAACTGTGCTACATTGCCCCAGAATCCAACATCAGAACATAGATGGATTATCTCAAATGTCTATCCTTACCCTACACCCTGCAGAAGACAATCAATTGTATGAACTGAATGGGTATCTTTCCTCCTGGAAAAACAAGACTGAGGAGATTCAATCTGCCCTGACTAAGCTATCTGAGAACACCCTCATTTGTGACAGCCAGCTCTTTAAGAAAGTACATGGTCATTATCTACTCTATGTATGGCCTAGTCTTTGCCTCTTGATAGTGATCCAGGCCCATAAAGAGACAGGACATGAAGGCATTACCAAGACCTATGACTGGCTCCAGAAGAACTATTATTGGGAGAACCTCCATCTGCTGATCCCTGATGTCATTGCTAGTTGCCACAATTGTCAGCTTCAGCATCCCTGAGCTGCCTCACATGAGTTTAAATTAGTCCCTCCACAGCACGCCTTTCATATGGTCAGTATTGACGCTGTAGGACCTCATCCTTGCTCACACTCTGGATGCCAATTCATCTTGATTGCTGTTGATCATTTCAGCAAATAGGTTGAAGCTTGCCCCACCAAAGACATCACAGTTAAAAACACTTCTGCATTTTTACTGAAGGATGTATTCTATTATCATGGTTGCCCGCAAGTGTTATTGTTGGATAAGGAATCTAACTTTAATGAAAAGTTAGTGACTTCTGTTGTAGAGGCTTTGAGTCTCATTGATACTTCTCAGCCCCCTACAACCCTTCCACTAATGGGGCTGTAGAGTGTGCTAACTCAACTTTAGTTTCTATCATGCGGAAACTCACATATTCTGATGCTGCAAATTGGGATCTATACCTGCCCACTACTCTCTTTGCCTACCGCCTCAGTAAGCATCATGTCACTGGGTAATCTCCCTTTGCTATTTTGTATGGGCGCAAGACCACCACTTTGTTGCTTTTGGGGGGCCTACTTTCTTCTGACAAGGCCATGGATTCTGATGCCCATATTAAGAACTTGGTCAACTGCATCATTGATATCCAAGCCACTGCCTATACCTCTGCATACAAGACCAAGCCACTAGAGCTCTCTCCTGACAATGCTGGACGCTCCCCCTTTCCAGAGTTCAAAGTTGGAGATCATATCCTATACTATCAACACAGAGTGGAAGGACATGCTCATAAGTTGGATACTTTATGGGTGGGACTTTTATAAGTGACTTTCAAATGTGACTCTGAATACACTATGAAACTCATCTAAAGTGGTTGCCTGTTTGCTTGAGTGCATGCTAAGTTCCTCTGCAAGTAACACCCCCTAAGGCCAATCTAGAAGGGGGCAATGTTATGAATGCCAATGTTCACACTATTTTGATTTTGCCTTTGTTGGGTTATTTTGAGGATGAATCCTTGCTTTTGCTTTTGCTCCTTGGAATGGGCCTATTTCTGAAGTAGGAAATCCATCTGTTTGGTTTCCTGATCCTGCACAACTCACTTGCCCCACTTGGGCTTGTGGCAAGGGATTCTAATGTCCTAGTATTGTTTTGTGGTATCACCAAAACAATATATATTCCAATTATTTATATTCAATAAAAACTAAGTTCTATTCACATTTTTGTCTTTGTGTTTTCAAGTACTTTGGCACCTTGCTCTAGCCACACCTAGTAGAGACTTATTATTCAGGGCCACAAGGTAATCACATCACCTTTCCTGCCAACTAACCAAGACTTAGTACAAATCCAATCCTAAGGTTAGGATTTCCCGTTTTGTGTCTGTGCTGCACCTCAGAAAACGCCAGATGGAACCATCTGTGACACCAGGAAGCCAAAGAAAAAATGAGTGAAAAGAGAAGCAATACCTCTTCAAGAGAAATAATTTCAAGTAAGAGATAAAATCTGGATAGTAAATCATGCCCTACAAAATTTGGAACCAGGATTAATAGAACCTGGTGTTGCTATGGAAATCAAGCCTAACAACACCTACCTTATCAAGGGAATTGGCAATTTTACAGGATTGAAGCTTATGTACCATAACTGACTCTGCCTCTGTAAAGCAAGAAATGTCCAACATAATTCCCAAATGCCTGTTCCCAATGCCAAACTGATTATATCAAGATAGAGTCCCAGATAATCTTAAGAAAAATTCTAAAGCTCTGCTTTCCAGCAGCCCAGGGGATATGTTGCATCATCTACAATTACTCTCTCTCAGGAAAGAAATTCTATGATTAATTTGCTTATAATGAATTACTGGTGGCACTATTATCAGACGCCCATCTTATGTGGGGATCAAACATTTCAAATCCTAAATATAAATACTACTTGGACAAG
>QTSX02005275.1:0-74741 GCA_014839935.2 Entomophthora muscae
TCTTTCAGTACCCCAAGCAAGATGAAGAGTATCAAATGGAGATAGATGCCTTTGATGCCTTCATTGGAGGCGTTTTACGTATCAAGAACAACAATGAAAATTTCCTGCCTGTGGCCTAAAAGTTGCGCAAGTTAACAGACAGCAAGTGCTACTACTCAATAAACAACAAGGAACTACTGAAAATTTTACAATGCCTTGTTAAGTGGCGCTGCTACTTGGAACACCAGGAGAAGTTCACCGCTCTAACTGACCACAAATCTCTCATCTAATTTAAAACGCAGGCCAATTTTTCCAGATGCCAGGCATATTGAATGAAACTCCTTGAGTGATTCAATATGATCATACAGTAAAACCCTGGGCCTAAACTTGCCATGGCAGATGCACTCTCTTGTCCATATGTTAGGGCTACAAGAGGTGAAAATGGGTTAGACCCGGATTGGCCCCTCCTAGTTCTCTGCGCCAAAGACAAAGGTTTCCCTCCAGGCACCACAGACATTACCAAGGAAACAGTTATTAAAAACAAACACCTATTTACTGACGTATATGAAACACTTCACTTCAGAATGACAGATGGAAGTACAATCTCATACATCCCCACACACCAAAGGGTTGATACTATCCTACATTACCACAAAGACCTGGGCCACACAAAGAGCTGCAACCTTTACAAATTTATTAAACAAAAAGCCTGGTGGCCAACTCTTTACCAAGACATTCAGAAAGTCTTTGATCAATGCAAGGTGTGCATGAAGTTTGCAAGAAGTGAGACATTGCCTAAGTCTGTGTTACCCATCTGTTTCCAGCTGCCTTTCAAGGTATGTTCCCTAGACATTGTGGGCCTCATGCCCAGAAAGTACAACAACAAGAAATACATCATCACAGCCATCAATTTTGCAACTTTCTGTCTGGTGGCGCAAGCAGTAAGGGCACAAACTGGCAACAACATGCAGCGCTTTATAGACAGAAATCATTAGCAAATTTGGAAAGCCAGAACTGCTAATCACTGATAGGGGTAAAAAATTAGCCTCCAAGAACATTAATGTATACCTTTCAAATAATGGGTTCCAGCATACAGTAACAACGCCTTACCACCCCCAGGCCAATGGACAGGTTGAGCAGCTAAATGGTAGTCTAGTACAAGCCCTAGCCAAGCTCACTGCCAGGAGACCTGAGGACTGGCATAAGCAGCTATTGACTGTGCTCCTTGTGTGCTGAACTTGTGAGAACAGATCCACTGGAAAGAGTCCTTTCAAAGTTGTCTACAATATTCAACCCAATATTATTCAAGCCCTCTCATTCCCAAAGCTATAAATACCTTGAAAGGCCTCCCCCTTGCACAGCACCTCAAGTAATGCAAGCCAACAGCAATCAGCTGGAAAGAGAATAAAAATTACTACAGAACATGTTCATCTCCATACAAGATAGACACAAAGTTGGCAATGAAGTCTGGGTAATAAACACAGACAAAAGCAAACTCCAGCCCAAAAATGTAGGACCTGCCGTAATCCTAAAGGTAAAAAAAACAAAAACACTTACCTAGTTCAAGAACTTGGCAAACGCAGACAAGATAAAGTCCTACATCATGATTGAATGAGACCCTGCAAGGCAAAAAAACAACAATAAAACATCTTAACAGTAACTGAACAACAGTTGGTCTAGTACAACCCCAGGCTCCTGACAACCTCCCTGACAACCTACCTCCTGAGGAGGCTGATCTTCAGCTGGGGGGTGTCAAAACAGCAGGCTCAACTCACCAACAAGGTTCCAACTAAGTGTGTTTGTGATCTGCAACCCAACCTTCCAGTGACTTGTAGCCAAACTAGTAGTCAACTTGAATTGCCAAATCCATAAACATGAACAAATGATGATCCTTCACGGTGGATACCTTGTTTTGGTGTTTGACTCATTACCAGGATCAAGCCACCCCCTTTATCATCTAACTGTGTGATCAACACAATCATGTTCTTGTTATCCTGGATTCACATTGATTATATAATCACTATCTCTCAATAAAGATTATCTATCTAGTTTCTAAATATTTTCCTCTTGTAACTCTGCTAAAACAGCACAGTTACAACACTAGAGTATGTTGAAGACCTAATATACAATTAGTTTACTGATAATATCAGTAATTCTTTACCTTCTCTCTGGATGTAACAACTAAAGTAGCTAATATTCAATTAATGTAAATCTGTGTGTGTTTATTGTGGGATATGGGAAGGTTTATATAGATGAGCTGAAGCACAGGAGGAATTTTGTGCAGTCAGCACAAGTACTTTGGATGTAAAGTCATAGGAATTAGGCTACCAGTGCAATCACAAGTATGCATATTCCCTGCACAGTGATCTAGGTGCAGGTAGAAAGCACCTTCCAAATGGGCCAGGATATGTAGCTATATTTTTAGCTTTTATGTATGTTTTTCTGCAGCCTAATTTACAAAATTCAATTTTATACATCCTAAAGTATTAGCAGATCCCATATCATTAATTAGCTTTGTTTGTGAGCAAAATGAAGCATGGGCTGGACTAGTTTACATTATTACGTCAGTACGTGTACAAAAAAATGTGTTTATGCCTTGTTTTGTACTATAGTGGCGTCATGCCTAAGTTACATCATTTGTGTTGTCCTTTTGTATTAGACTTTGTCTTGCAACACTAGTCTATGAATAAAGACTGATGTTTTGTATCTTTTGGACTTAATAATGAAGTATAGTCCTATCTCTTAATTCTTTATTTGAATTGAACTTTATTACTTTAGAGCAAAAGATTATAATTTTGCCATAAAATATAAATTCATATTGTAAAATATAAACAAACAACTATGAACCTATATTCATAAGTGAGAAGAATGTCCTGTAGCCTCCAGACTGCAGTCCCTATCAGACTTCTTGCTTCTTATGAACACAAATATTTCTTCTGAGCCACAGGCTACACCAAATTTACAGGTTCTCCTATACTCTCATAATATTAGAATACTTAGCATATAATCTCATTAGATGACAAATTACCTTGTTTCATGGTTTTCTGAAAAGAGGTACATAGGTCCTGTAGCCAATTGCTGCAGGCCAATTCCCATGCCTGTCTTGATCATTGGAAATTCCTCTAGAATATCTAACATATTGTGAAGCCCACATTATCTGACACAATTATTTTATTAAACCCCAAGCTAGTTAGCCTGAGGTGCTCCTGAACCAATCAGATAAACACAACAAAGGACCCTCTTTGTGAGAACCCTTAATTATCTGGTACAGTTCAATGCTGAGGGGACCAATAAGGGCTCACATTGGTAGGCCACAGCACAAACAGACACACAGCAGGATACACCATCTTTAGCACCTCTGGGAACATACCTGTATGCATTATGCATGGGACGCAAACAATAATTTATTGGTGTAGGAGAATTTTACTGTGCCCTTGTGCTTAAGTGCAGTATATATCTTGGTATATTTATTGTAAATTTACTCCCCCCTTTAGCCTTGGACCAGTCCATTTCCCCCAGATGGATCATAATCTTTTCATAATTCCACAAAACATCTACACACCTTATAAAATTTGGCTCATACAGTTGATGAATTATTTATATTATCATATTCTCCTCAATGCTTTATTTTGCCTCCCAGCCCCTCATTTCAACTTTATAGTAAACCCTAATTGATTTGGACTGCCTCCTGGCCTAGTTGCCTCCACACATGAAGTTATTTTTCCTCAACCAATCAGATCCCCCACATTTTCCCCCTCATTCAATCCTAAATCTCAAGAATTCCAACTCCTAACTCATGGCTACATTCCCAGAAAATCAAGAACAGTTCCTGGAATTATTGCTAAAACTTCTAACCCCCCTGATACAGGATAGAAATACATTATCCAATAACCAATCAGATCTTCCCCTAGACTTTGGCTCTCATGATGGTTCCCCAATTCACAATGCCCCACTTTAAAGGCATGCAGGCCCTTTCAGTTGCCCTTATTATCAATTTTCAGCAAATTTTTGAATTTAAAGCACTGCCAGTAGAATCTCCTGGAGTCCTTACCTCAAAAAATACTGTTGTTGGTATTTTACTTAATACACCTCACCTTTATCCTCTGGTTAACACCTTCCTGTTTTTGCCTTCAAAATTAAAGTTAGTATACATAAGTATTAAACTTAAATTACCTTTTTTGATTTTTCTCTTGAGTTTAAACTTTTTTAAGCTAAAACCCTATATAATAACTTACTGTAATTAAATTTCAGTGTTTCAAAACAAATAAAACCAACTATAAAATTTTCACTTTAAGTTTAAAGTAATCCATGTGGTTCTCTTGGCACTTGACACTAACAATTACCATTGGCTGTGTTCTGGACCATTTAGAACTCCTAGCCTCAGTCTTTTCTGCTGATTTTTCTCTTTCTAGCCTCTCAGGAACCCTACATTGTTGTGATTTTCTAAAAATGCTGTTCCCAGTAGTGAAGTTTGTATTCCTTAAAATGGCCCTGGTTCTGCTTCTTCTGTGATCCACATCACCATAGTTGTGGGGACGCCTTTCCTCTCTCATGATTTCTTTGAAAAACAACCCCAGTAGGATACTTTATGTGCTTGATGACTTTCCTGGGAAAACTTGCGGCCTGCTGTCTGTTGGTATGGCTTTGATGAAAAGCCTCAGACAAATAGCTCCCTTTTTCCATGATACACCTTCCCAAGCCCACTACTTCTTTCATCTTTAAATACCTTGATAAACCTCCTTTTGAAATGCCCCTCTGCAAAGCATCCCCTTTTCAGGACTCCCCTATACAGTAGTCTTCAAACCTATTGAGATAAATGTATAATCTCATTCTAAAAACAAATACAACTCAGTTTCAGGGATCCAACCTGTGGGTTGTTCTTGGGAACTCGTGGGCAGACAGCCTGCGGGCCCAGCAGGAAGGGCCCACCACAAGATTGGTGCTAACTTTACAATATAAAATAATAATTTTTCCGGGAGGTCCCAAGGTCTGCTTGCAGGCACCATTGAATCACTCAAGCCAGTAATAGTGATATACATTACTCCAAATATCTGAGTGGAAGTGGACTCATTGGCGCAACAGATTCTTGCAGGCAGTTGGGCTGCAGTGTGAGAAGTGGTGTCATTGGAACCAAATATTCAGGCAGGTAGTTGTACTTGTCACAGAATAGCAGAGGAGGTATGGTGACTTTGGTGCCCTCTCTATAAACGGTTTCTGTCTCTCTAGTTCTAGCCTCTGGGTTATAGATTAGGATTTTCTCTAAGGTGAACTCCAAATACGCTGGATTGGGTGGGTATTTAGTAGAATGTACTGGGCCAAAGGGAGCTCCTGGTGGACAATGGAATTCAGGCGGCTGGTCCACAGTTTCTTGGGGTTGGTGGGTGTGAGGTGTGGAACTGCAGGAGGTAGACTGAAAATTAAATAGAAATAAAATCAAATATGGAATAACCTGGTTGAACCAAAGGTTCATGTTACTTTATTGCAATAATGGTAATGGGCAACTTCCTGGAGGTCCAGGGTATAAGTATGCCATCTGACATGGGTAAACTTTTACAAATTTCTTTGGTCCAATTGCTGCTGTCTACCAGGGTTTTCCAGTCCTTGGTGGCATCCTTTGCAGGAGTTAATTCATTGGCTGATTTGAACTGAGAATACTCAATTTTCCTTGTCAGGTTGTGAGGTTGGTCATCTCTGGGTGGCCCGTGTTCTATAGGAAGTTTCTTTGTTTCCCCTTTTGTGATGACCTGAGTTATTTTGGATCTATGGCTTGACCTGCCTGCTGATTGGTTGGTTTAACAGGAATCTTTAGTGTGGGGAGCTTCAATGTAGGTGGTTTTGGTTCATCAAGCTCTAGGGGATTCCCCAAAGTCAAATCCTGCTCTGGTTCAAGCCTGAAAATCTGCAGGCAGCTGGTCCTGCTGGATGGCGGCCCACAGGGTATCAGGGTTCAAATCCTGTAGTTGAGGTTTTCCTATGAGCATGTTCAACAGGAGTTTGTCACTTGTGACATCATCTCCTTCTCTCTTGTTGCCCTCCTCTTTCCTTGCCTTCTTGTCCAAGTATTGCTGTATGGCTCCATGTGCGTTAGGCAGGTTGGAGACAGGTTCCCAGGTGCTCTCTTCAGGGGAATAACCTACCCATTTGACGTAGTACTGTGGGGTCTTGTAGTGGAGGCAGTGTCCATGGGTTTCTCAACTTTTTATTTGGTTGTGTATCCCTCCTGAATAGGCAGAGGGTTGGTCTTGATCTTCTGGTGGAGAAGGGAGGTTCCTTCTTTCTTGAATAGCAATTATTGGTGGAAGATATTGTGGATTTTCCAAGTAGGCGGCAGCTCTAGTTTGTACGCCACTTCTTCTATTTGCTTTATAATCTTGTAAGGGCCACAGCAACAGTGAGCTAGCTTCCTACTGGGTACGTGTAAGGGGACATTCTGTGAGTCAAGGTAAACTTTGTTACCTATCTTCAGAGGTTTTCCAGGGACCCTTTTCTTGTTGGTGAACACCTTGTAGGTTTTAACGGTGCAGGGTAGGTTCCTAAGGTAGGTTTCTTGGGTGGTATGTATGTGTTTGATCCAGGTTTTTCCTATGGTTTTCCCCTCCTTGCTGCCAATGGTGGGGTCTCAGGAAGAGTCAAACCCATAGTTGGCCCTGAAGAGGACATACCTGTGGATGTGTGGTCTTTGCTGTTATAGGCGTATTTTGCCATGGGTAGCATCTCTGCCCAGTTGTCTTGGTCTGTGTTAGTGTAGTATTGGAGGTATTGTTCCAAGATTTGGTTGACCCGCTCAGTTTGTCTGTCTGTTGGTGGGTGATAGGAGGTCAACATGCAAAGTTTTATCCCAAGGTCTTTCATCACTTGGGTCCAGTAGTGGGAGGTGAACTGGGGTCCTTGGTTGGTGATGATTTCTTCTGGGGTGCCATGTTGCGTCAATATGTGGTTGTGGAAGTGTCTGGCAGTCTCAGCTGCTGTGCAGTGGGTAGTGGTTGGGAGGAAGTAAGCCATTTTTGTGAAACAATCAACCATGACTAGGATTGTGTTAAAGGATTTTGAAAGAGGGAGTTCTACTATGTAATCCATTGACACCAACTTCCAGGATCCAGCAAATATGTACATAGGTCTCAGTAATCCTTCTGGCTTTGAGCGGTGTGTCTTGGTTCTTCCGCAGGTTTTGCAACCATTGATGCAGGCAGCTACCTCCTTGTCCATGCCTGGCCATGTGTAGTTTCACTTGATACTTAAGAGGTATTTGTGTCTACCAGTGTGGCCGGCCATCTCTAAATTGTGGTGATCAATCAATATGTTGGTTCAGGTTGGGCCTTTGGGTACATAGATTCTGTTGTGGAGCAGCAGGGTCTCGTCTTTCAGGGAGTAACCTTTCTTTGAGTGACGGCAATCTGGGTCCTTTGTCAGGGCTTTGACTAGTTTGGTTGAATAGGTGTCTTGTTTCTGAGCTCTTATCATGTTGGGTTTGCTGGTGGCAATCTTCAATTATGTCAGTTTTATTCCTAGGCTGACAGGATCTAGTAGTTTATGGGTGTTGCAGTCTGTCATAAATTACGCCATTAATGCCATTTCAATATGGCCTTTGAATATTGATATGTGCAAAGATTTGGTTGGTTTTGCTTTCAAGTTTAGGAATTCCTCCCCTTTTGCAAATGGGTATGGTTCAATATCCACCCATTCCAGAATATCATACCTGTCCTTGACTGATCCTGGTATGATCTCATCCCAATGTGACCCCTTCTACCACTCTGTCTACCTAATGAGTGATCATCAACCCTTGTCTACTATTTAAGTATAATCATTTCTCCTAATAAAGACAAGTTTATCCACATTTGTGTTAGCTTTAATATTCTTCAAGCTTTTTCCTTCCTTTTTGCCAAAAGGAACTCTTCATCTTGTATTCCAGTAAATTAAGGTATGTGCCCTTAATTTTGTCCTGAAAGCTAACCCAAGTCTAGCTTCAAACCTCAGATCTTTTGTTATAAAGATTTCCTGTTGTGTCCTCCTGGATTTTGTCCCCAGGAGCCAAACACAGCACAGTCCTTGATTTCTGTAGAGGAGGGGATCAGGTCGGCTCTCCTGCTCAAGGCATCTGGTACTACGTTCACCTTTACTGGCTTATAGTCTATGTTCAATGTGTAGTTGGACAGTTCTAAGGCCCATCTTGCTTGTTGTTAGTTCAGCTGTTGTGGTTTAAAGAAATAGACTAAGTTCTTGTGGTCTTTCAGAACCTTTACTGTATGTTCAGCACCGCACAGGTACTGGCGCCAATGTTTCAGGGTCTTCATTATTGCAAGCATCTCCTTGTTATAGATTTGGTAGTTTCCTTTGGCAGGCAGCATCTTCTTGGAGTAATATGCTACGGGATGTAGCATACTATCCCCTCTCTTCTGAAGAAGGACCCTGCTCACCGCAAAGTCAGATGCGTCAGTTTCCGGTACAAATAGCTTGGATGGGTCAGGCATTGCCAGGACAGGGGCAGAGGTGAAGGCAAGTTTCAAGGTTTCAAAGGCAGTGGTGCATTCCAAAGTCCAGGCAAAGGTGACCTTGTCAGAGCACAGGCAGGTCAGGGGCAGAGTGATGTGAGAATTCTTTTGGATGAAATCCCTGCAATAATTTGCCAGGCCCAAAAAACTTCTCACATCCTTTCTGCATTTGGGTACCAGCCAGGCTGTTACTGCTTCTACTTTGTCCTGTGCCATAGCAAAACCACCAGTCTTCATCACATATCCCAGGAATTTGACCTCAGTTTGAAAGAATTCACATTTCTTAAGTTTGGCGTGTAGGTTGGCTTGGGAGATTTTTTCAGTATCAGGTCCAGGTGTTGGAGGTGCTCTTTGTGTGACTTGCTGTAGATGAGATGTCATCCAAGTACGTAACACAAAAGTGGACCAGATATTCCCCTAGGACAGTGTTGATCATCCTTTGGAAAGTGCTGAGGGCATTGCACAAGCTGAATGGCATTACTAGGTATTTGAACAACCCATATCTGGTTTTGAAAGCCGTCTTTTATTTGTCTCCATCTTTGATTCTGGTCTGGTTGAAGGCATCTCTCAGGTCAATTTTTGAGTACACCTGGGCTCCAGTCAGTAAGTCACAAAGGTCATCAGTGTTGGAGATGGGATAGTGTTTCTTCACCGTAATGTTGTTCAGTTTCTGGTAGCTCAGTAGGGACACATTCTGCCATCTTTCTTCCCTACAAACAGCATGGGTGACAAGCAAGGGGCTTTTGATACACGGATGAAAAACTTTTTTGATATGTCCTCTAGGTATGATTTCAGGGCTACTTGTTTGCAATGGTTGCAGCTGTAGATGGGCCTGTGGTGGGGTTGGGTTCCCGGTAACAGGTCTATGGCATGGTCATAGATCAAATGGCTGGGGAGGTGGGTTGCTGCTTCCTCGCTGAAGACGTGGTTCCACTTCTCTAGTGAGGCAGGTAGGATCCCCACTCTGGGTTCTATTTCCAGGGTCAGGAGCGTGCTGGGTATTTTACTGGTTGGACCCAGCTGGAACAGCACCACATTGCACAAGTTGTCTCCCTTCAAGGTGACTGTTTGGTTACAGAAATTCAGGATGGCGCCGTGTATTTGGGACCAGGAGTCTCCTAGGATCAAGGGGTGGGGAAGTCCCTTCAGGATGATGGGGAGCGCTGGATAGGTGTTCTGACCAATTTTCAATGGCAACTTGGTTTCACACCTGAATCCCAGGTCATGAGAGCTTTTTTCATGATCACTTTGACACCTTTGGTGGTGGCCTTTAGTCCTAGATCCTTTGCAAGGATGGTGTCAATAAAGCTTTCTTCTGCTCCTGTATCAATGAAAGCCTCAACAGTCTGGGATGTTTTGAGTGTTTTCACTTTGACTTGGATAAATTTTTAATACTGGGTGGAGGTGTTTATTTGTGCTAGAGAAACTGTAGGACCGCTCTTCTTGGGGCAAGCCTTAGTGAGGTGGCCAGGTTTGTGGCAATAGAAGCACAACCCTTCACGGTAGTGATGTTGTAGTTCCTCAGGGGAAACTCCTGGTATGTTGGGTGTCAGGGCTTGGTTTGTGCGCTGAGTGGAAGAGAGGGCGCCTTCCTGTTTAAGGCTCAACCTTCTACACAAAAGGAGTAATTCATCTAGGCCAAGCATGGGGGATGGTGTTTAAGGAGTTCCTTCAAGGCAGGGCAGGCCCCTTGGCGGTACAGGATGGCTGATAACTTGTCCTCAAGTTGGGTTCTGGCTTTCAGTTTCAGGAACTCGTTGGTGTAGGCTTGTAGGGTGCAGAGCCCTTGTCTAATGTCTAGTAAACTGATGAGGGCGTGATGGCGGGTGTCTCGGTCATTGCCAGTGGCCATCAGTTCACTTTCAAATTGGGAGTAGTCCAGGAAGAACTCAACGTCCTCTGTGGTGGCCTTCCCAAACTAGTCTAAGGCATTGCCAGAGAGCATGGGGGCCACTCCAAGGACTTTTTCAGTGCCGTTGGAGTATGAGTTTGTGTTAGCCTGAAAATGGAGGCTAGGACTGGCATGGCTTTTCTGGCTTCTTCCAAGGTGAGCTTCCCCATCTGTGGCATGTTCACCTTGGTTTTGGTCTGATTGACTATAATGTTCTGAACCTGCAAGTTTGGGGTCTTGGTCTTCTCAACGCCAAGCAAGGTGCCCTTTGGTTCTGTGCTGGTTTGGTATCATATTGCTGCTGCAATTAGGTTGGTAACTAGTTTGTATGCATAGTAAGCTGAAATCAATGAAAGTAGCACACAAGATGCCCCAAGAGTTATCAACATCTTGGGGCCCAGGTTACTGTGGTTAAGGTAGATTGCCATAATGTCAGGGATCTAACCTGTGGGGGGGGGTTCTTGAGAACTCACAGGCAGACGGCCTGCGGGCCCAGCAGGAAGGGCCCACCACAAGATTGGTGCTAACTTTACAATATAAGATAAAAATTTGCCCGGGAGGGCCCAAGGTCTGCTTTCAGGCACCATTGAATCAATCAAGCCAGTAAGAGTGATATACATTACTCCAAATATCTGAGTGGAAATGGATTCATTGGCCACAACAGATTCTTGCGGGTGGTTGGGCCGCAGTGTGAGAGATGGTGTCATTGGAACCAAATATGCAGGCAGGTAGTTGTACTTGTTGCAGAATAGCAGAGGAGGTATGGTGACTTTAGTGCCCTCTCTATAAACTGTTTCTGTCTCTCTAGTTCTAGCCTTTGGGTTGTAGATTAGGATTTTCTCTAAGGTGAACTCCAAATACGCTGGATTGGGTGGGTATTTAGTGAAATGTACTGGGCCAAAGGGAGCTCCTGGTGGACAATGGAATTCAGGCGGCTGGTCCACAGTTTCTTGGGTTTGGTGGGTGTGAGGTGCGGAACCACAGGAGGTAGACTGAAAATGAAATAGAGCTAAAATCAAATATGAAATAACCTGGTTGAACCAAAGGTTCATGTCACTTTATTGCAAGAATGGTAATGGGCAACTTCCTGGCAGTCCAGGGTATAAGTATGCCCATCTGCCATGGGTAAACTTTTACAAATTTCTTTGGCCCAGGTGCTGCTGTCTACCAGGTTTTTCCAGTCCTTGGTGGCATCCTTTGTGGGAGTTAATTCATTGGCTGATTTGAACTGAGAATACTCAATTTTCCTTGTCAGGTTGTGGGGTTGGTCATCTCTGGGCGGCCCGTGTTCTATAGGAAGTTTCTTTGTTTCCCCTTTTGTGGTAACCTGAGTTATTTTGGATCTATGGCTTGGCCTGCCCGCTGATTGGTTGGTTTAACAGGAACCTTTAGTATGAGGAGTGTCAATGTAGGTGTTTTTGGTTCACCAAGCTCTAGGGGATTCCCTGAAGTCAAATCCTGCTCTGGTTTGAGCCTAAAAATCTGCAGGCAGCTGGTCCTGCGGGCTGCCAGCCCGCAGGGTATCAGGGTTCAAATCCCATAGTTGAGGTGTTCCTATGAGCATGGACAACAAAAGTTTGTCACTTGTGACACTCAGTCATAAAAAGAAGTCAAAGGGGATCCAAATCTATTTTAATTTAATATAAATTCTTTAATTTTGATTTTGTTTTTAGACTGAGTTTCATATGTTTTTAGACTAAGATTATATTTTTATCTCAACAGGTTTGAAAACACTATACCTGAGTGTTCCTTGTGGCTGTTGTAAGGTCCACTGTTAATGAGTGTGAACACCTACCTTCTTCAGGTTTCACCTGCATCTTCTTTGTGGGCACCCTTCTGAGAAGCCATCCCAGTGGGTCCTGCCCCCAGGGTGAGAGCCAAACTTAGTTAGTTTAGCTGCCCTCTCTTACATTATGTTGGGTCTTGATGTTTATTGGGCTATTATGATTGTATAGAGATACCCTAAATTTTTTTCAGTAAAATTTAAGACCTCTGTTGGGAATTCTGACCAAGCAATGATGCCAATTATGACAGAGCCCACAGATTGGGATTGTTACAACCAAATCCATAAATTAGTAGTATAAAGTACAGTGATGCCAATTATGACAGAGCTTGCAAATACAAATTGCAGCTACCAAATAACATAAATTGGTATTATAAATCATATGCATATTGGATCAGCAGCAGCCTGCTGACCTGGACCTTAAATTATCCAATGATAAGCGCCGCTGCAGAATTTAAGTGATACATGATTTGCTGCTGCGTCACTTGGGAAAAGACACAGGCGCCGCCTAGCAACTGGATTAGGTGCCAAAGTGTCAAACTACTTTTTTACGTCAAGCGCCACTGCGCCAACTGAAAATTATTACAAGCACTGCCTGGCAAATATTGCAGGCGCCAAGGTGCCGCTTTACTTTTACATTGAGCGCCGAGGCGCTGGGTTTGATTCCCCATAATCTCAAATTTCCATATTTATCACATTAATAAGCATTAAGCTTGCAGTATGTCAGGAAAGTAGGAAGTGATCCTGAAGTAACTAAATATTCCACGTCAGCAAGGATCACCTGTGCTGGGTGAAGATGAAGATATTCTATTGGTTGATGTGCAATAAGCGCCAAACCTAGATTAATAATTACCCAAATTAGAGGCGTGTTAGAATGTCCTAGAAGACATTGCTAGCAGCCCAGGGATTAACCTTTGCAGAAGGTATAAGAAGAATGAATCACTCACAATAAAAATAAGCTTTTAATCTTGATTTTTCTAGGATATATCTTTAATCTGGTTGACCTTTATCCTAATCCTTAAGTGCTTCTGTGTAATCAGAAGCCATTGACAGACAATAATCACGGTTCCATTCAATGCTGGCTCTTCTGATATAATACTACTCATATCCTCACATATGACTATATTCAAGCAAATATCCTGTGCCCTATAATCTCAAATAATTATGGTGCTGTAATGAAAAAAGTGCAACAATCTCTGACCATACAATAGTAAATTTTAATCAAGGCTTCAATACCAAAAGCAGATTTAATCATCATTGTTATATTTGCTGGTTCAAGACGGCAATTTTGAGTGATTCATTGATCAATTGCCCAGATGTGCTCCCTTTTCAGGGTGATTGATTTGCGCTTGAGTTTCTCCATAAAGAGAATTATGTTGGCTTTTAGATACTTACTATACAGCCTAATTGCTGATTTTTTAAAACACCAATGGTTGCTGTGGCCTTCCTGTAGTCACAGGTATCTGTGATAAGCTTGATGAGGGCTTTGTTCTTGTTGTCTGGTATCACTGTGTGCTTGGGTTTTTTTGGGGTATACAACAACTCATCAGGTTCTTCCAGGACAAACAGCATAGACACTTGGCTATAAAACTCAGTAACCTTTCTGACACCTGCTTTCCCTTCACAGTTCAATAATACTGTATCTCTTTGCTGTTGTTTGCCCCCCATCATCACTCACATAACCCTAATAGGTAGTATCCAGAAAAAGGATTTAAATTTTCTATAAGACTGACAGTGATATCATCTTGGAAATACACAGGGCTTTATACCAAGAACACTCTCTCAATGATGATATTGTTTAATGTTCTAGTGGTGGTGACTTTGATGGCCCTCCTGTACAGCTTTAGAGCTCTTGGGTCAATACTACCTGTTCTGCCAGTCTGGGTGCCCTGGGATTTTTTGTGTGTTTGTGTGTCTTGGATTTTAATCCCTGACTCAGTTCTACCCCACCTTCTGCCTCTTGAACTACAGCTACTTTGTTGTTTGACTCATGTGACTGTCCACATAAGCAGCATATGCCTTTGGCTCCTTGGCTCTGTTGTTGGAATGCATACATTTTGGTATAAAATAAAAATAAAAATAAAATTCAATCCCTTTAACTATATAACTATTTTAAAGCAATTATTATTTGTTCATGTATAATAACCCCATAGCTTGTAGTTCCTAACATATATTCCACATTAGGTTCTGATTTTTCTATATTGATTATTCTTTGCTGTAAATTTATACTTTATGCCTTTGTATTGATAGATCTGATTTTTTTGATAATTTTAATCCCAGAACAGACACTCAGAATATTTTTTTATGTTCTAGATTGTATCTCTTAATTAGGATGAACTGGTAACAGCTTTATAGATTAACTGATTCATTTTGATATCGGATATTTTTGTTGTCTGTTTCAGTTGATATGGGAGTTCATTGTTAGATCAAGCTTTTAACTTTTGTGACTGAGTTCAATTTGGTATTAAAATCATAGTAAGCATATTAGCTTTGTTTTGTAACTGAAACTCATTCATTCTAGTGCTTGGTATATTTGTTGTTGAACCATCATACATTTGTTCCCAGTTTGCATAGATCGTTGTGTGGCTGGACATTTCTGCCAAATAGCGCACATTTCCCGTAGAGTTAGCTTATATTTCTATCTAAAAAGTTGAAATTCCTTGGTGACTGAACCCATGCGTTTTAAACTGAACAATTTGTGTTTATCTCAGCAGGGTTGAAAACTACAGTATATCAAATTTAGTCTGTGCCCTTGATTATGATGTCAGCTCGATTTCAGTACTTCACTATATATCTGAGCACCTAGGGCTATCATATTTGGTATCATTTTTATCGGAATTGTCTAGAAAAATCATCTAGATGCTGTAAATTTTATGAAAAGCTTTTTATCGACGCTTAATGTTATCATTGCAAGTTTCTCTACTGACATCCATATTTGGATGATGGAATGGTAAGCAAGGTTAACTATGAAACAATCTGCAGCTACTTGGATCAGCTTATGCATCCGAGTGGAATATTCTATTATGCCATTTGGAAAAAAATAAGTTTTAAATGTACAGGCCAACCATCTCCTACTTAAACTAACATTTATATATCCAATTTGAATTTTATCTATTTAATTTGACCAAGCTCTCTTTTCTTCGAGCAATTCAATCTTCAACAATTAGTTTAATCATCCAATCATATAAAAGTATCTTGAATAATCCGGGTCTCCCTTTAAATTTTGATCCACACATTCTGTTGTGGATACTCTATACAGATAAGCCTCATTGACATAGTTGCAAAGATTGAACCACTAATTTAAAAACAAGTAGTTAAATTTACATTTATTAAAGTTTGAGTGGCCTGTATTCTCATTTCGATATAGCTTAGTCCGCACTCCACCAAATACAACCTTCATACTTTCAAAGATGTATATAAGGGGTTGCATGTAATGATTAGTTAAATCAAGCTTTTGGCTTGGCCATCGACTTTAAATTTAAATAATATGGAGCAAGCAATTGCATCCCTTATGGGTCGAGCGCACTCGAGGTTACATTACAGACAGGCAGACTTGGCTATATATATGTTAATAATTGATCCAACTATTTAGTTTGAAATGATCAAAGGGAAGCTTAACCTAACAAACAATCTCCAGCTATGGCCTATTGATGATTATTAGTATGACCAATAGTCTGTATAACTTATGGGAAGTAGCCCCAAATTTGTCATGATTGGTTTTGATATAGTTATCATAGGCAGAGCATGCCGTTTGATTTGACGAGCGGAAAGCCAGTAGAAGTTTTGATTGGTTCTGCGCTGTGAGGGCGGCACTGGTTGGATAAGGTGTCGTTACATCGTGTGGTAAGTGATTGGAGTATCGGCTTTTTCAATCTCTATTCTGCCGAAATGCGCGGCATGGACCAATTATATTGCGACAAGCGCTATTTGAAAATCCAATGCTTTCTTTATTGAAGGTGCAAGTATACTTAAGAAGCGGCATAGAGTTCGGCTTGGAGGCGGGCAGCATTAAGGTCTATCTTGGTTAGGACCAGGACTCCTGATAGGACAAGGACGAGAGGAAGGTATCCCGCAAGGCGGATTTGGCCTGTGACATTGATGATGTACATGACAACAGCCGAACCAATCCAGGTGGTACCAGTGGAGAGGAGGGTGTTGAAGGTGAAGAGCTGACACTCGCGCCCCTTGGGAGAGATCTCCGCTAGAAGGATGCGGAAGGAAACCAGAACTGGGCCGTAGAATATAGAGCTGGCAATGAAGGCGCCAATCACTTCCCATTTGGATTTAAGGCCAAAGCTATTTGTGTAGTAGCCAATAACATTCAGGCTGATGACTGTGGTGGTCAATAGGGACATTGTTATCATCACGTACTTGAAGTTCAGCTTGAACTTCTTTGTAAGGGACAGCATAGCCATTATGCCAACTGAGCATCCTAGAGGTGTAGCCACAGTAATAATGGTGATTACTTTTCGCGGCAAGTTGAGTTCATTAGAAGCAACAATGATGGTGATGAGACCACTCGTGTTGGTGCCCTCGCTGATAAGAAAGAATGCCAGCTGGGCAAGAAACAAGTTGGACAATCGTGTGCTGAGCCTCATTGTGTCACCCACGCTCTTCAGCGAGAACATCAATGCACTCAAGCCGGGCGGTAACTTGTTTCCGTCGTGAGCCGAGAGGAGCTGCCAACTGCCACCCCCCACAGCCAGCCACCAAGCCCCACCAAGGGCCAAGTTGATCTTGATTCCCATGACTTCATCTGGGATGGTTCCTGTGATCACATATGCCAAAGATGTGATAACAGTGGAGCAGACGAGTGAAATGGCCCCTCCTCGGCTGCTAATTTCTGTTGCCGCCAGGTTCTTGTGCAAACAGTCGTATTCTTTGGCATACGCAGGAACCAAGGAAAGCGCATACGCGGACACTGCACACGTCGAAAGGGCACTGATGACAGATAGGAAAGTGGTGGAGTAGAGAGCAAAGCTTGTTGGGATTAGATGAAGGCAGCTTGCCGTGCCACCAAGAAGAGTAAACAGTAGGAGGAGGTAGCGGCGATGGTCTGCAAGGTCGGCAAACCCACTGAGAGGCACTAGAACAAGCGCTTGTACAATTGACATTAAAATCGAGACGAGGAGCGTGAAGTTGGAAGTTAGTAACGACAGCCCCATAAACGGAACATAGCACACAAAATTGGCTCTCATGACGCACTGCGTCACCCCATCAGCTTCAAACGCAACTTGCAATGCCAACTTCTCGCATAGATATGTGATAAGCAGCGTCCCCATAAAAATCGAAGGGGTGTGCTAATAAAGTTAAACAGTGGTTTATAATATACATTACCGATGCAAGCAACGCATAGTAGCCCCACCGCTCCCTGCGTGCAAGTGCAGCTTTTGTGGTATTATTTTCCTTCATCTCCTGCATCTCAACCTCTCCTGGTGTTTTTATACCACTACTAGCCAAGGATAACTTGGATTCATATGAGTGAGCTGCTTCGATCCACTCAAATATCATTATCCCGGAATATGTCTATTAAAAGCTACAGCCCCATGGATCTTAGCCACTCATCCTAAATACTAAGAAATGGGCCTGTGCATTAAATTATATTCCTATCCCCTGATGAATAATTTTCAATCACCTTAATAAAATCTAAATCAAAATTATTTTTCAATGTGCTACATTAAATAGTTTCCTAGCCTAATGTAATTTCCGTTGAATAAAAATGCATTAGATTACTTCGACCAAAACCCACCAATCATCGCCAAGGAAGGGCCACGTGCAACTAATTTCGAGTATCCAGGTTGGTAGGAAGTCGGCGAAGATCCAACCCTGGTGTTGGTGTACGCTAAGGCTCGTTGATTAAAAAAGGAAACCATTGCTCCAGGAAGGTCTGGTTTTCACCCAACAAGTCAGTTCCTAGGTTCCCTCCACGTCGGTTACTTGCCACCAATCATTGCAATAAGAACCTAACCAATATTCTGAACGCTCAGTGATCATAAAACAAAGTGGGCTAAATTACTTAAGAACAAACTCGCCCCCATGACGGCGCGAGTTTGGCCTAGAATGGGCACTATGGATATGGAGATCAGGGGTATTCCGAAATATAATCAGTAACTTTCCTCCCCCTGGATTAAGCTAATAACCCAGCAACTATTAAGGAATCGCCTTGACTTTTCTATGGCATGCTTAGATGTACCCCGTTTAAATTCAAACCCCGTACTTTAGATCTTAAATGACTTTGAGATTGAACCACCAGCTTTAGCTAGTGTTGTGTGGTAGACCAAGCATGTAGAAATCAGTTTGGTCTCCAACTGAAATTCAGTTAATTCCTAACATCATCCCAATCAAACAGATCACCAGTTTTTTAGTTATCATCTTTGCAAAATAGTATTGTTGTAACTGAACCAATTAGAGTTCAGTATTTGATTGGGGAAGACAACAGTCTAATAGAAAGGACAAGAATGAATAGAATAATATGTACTTTATTGTAGAATATTGTGACTAATATACCATATGGGGAAAGCCACCAGGCCACAGAGGGTGGCACAGTGGCAGGTTCCATGTAAGGTTCAAAGCCAAGGAATAACTTGTGCGGGGATCAGCAAAGTTGAATTGGCAGCACTCCAAATTAGGAGAAAGTGCCCACAATTTGATATTGTCATAAGATTGATTGATGCTGTTAGATATGTCTTGGGGCAACTCATCGAGTGCCCCCTGTATATTGTGAGATATGTTGGTAGGCAAAGAGGGAAACTTGGTTGCAACAGTATATATTCTATCAAGTATCTAATAAATCTATAATCTAGTTTTGCAATGCTCTTGTTTTACTGTTCCAGTAATTAAAAGAGATATCTGAGTATTACAACCCATACCTGATGTCCATATCCTATTGATTAACTAGAAATTTCTAAATATCTGCTGAACCCAGGCATCCAATATAACTTTATTCCACTAGGATGGTGCTTAATCAACCCATCATCAATAATGTAAATTAAGAAAATAATGGTAGAAATGTGGGATTGTCAAATCCTTGGCCCAAATTTCAAATCACATTTGTGGGCAACTCAGCTGAGTGAAAATTAAAATATTTAATAAAATCAACCATTTAATTCAACATTTTTTGATTTATTTAAATTGACAAGTTTTGAATCCCTTGAGCAGATAACTCAACCAACTAAAGACAAAACACATCAAACAAATATGAGATACATGAATCAGAAATGCAGGATAATAATGTTCAATTTGGTATTTCATGTAAACTAACAAACCATAAACAACATGAAATTATTAAAAAATATGAAATTGTGGGATTGTCAAATCCAAGAACCAAATTTCAAATCAAAATGAGGTGAGTTTGAAATAAATATAATTTATGGGCATCTCAAAAAGGATGTCAAAGGATCTAGAGTGGATTTGTGCTCATTCTTTTAGGAATCATAGGCATTCTCAAAAATCACCTTATTTCATTTTAGGACAACTAAAATTTAGATGCTTGATTATAGTTGATTTTAGAAAATGCTAATAATAAAAATATTGTAATATATAATTCTATTTTATTATTAGTGTTTTCTAAAATCAACTAAAATTTAGATGCTTGATTATAGTTGATTTTAAAAAATGCTAATAATAAAAAGATTGTAATATATAATTCTATTTTATTATTTTTTGTTTTCTAAAATCTACTGTAATCAAGCATTGTTAATAGCAATATATTAACATATTTTTTAGTAAACAGATGGTTTATCTTCCCCACCCTCCTTCCTTCCTCAAAAAGAGTTTTGTTTGGCCCCTGGCTACGCCAGATGCCAAAAAACTTTTAAAAAATTTCTGCGTCATCAAGAGGGTGGCTCATATATCATCAAATGTGTCACAACATCTTTGATTACTCCCTCTTGGGGAATTAACACCCCGAGTAAATCACCAAGTAAATCATTGAATGGTTCACTGTCCAGTCAATAAACTGGTGGCACCATTATCAGTTAACCATCTATGAAGGAGATCACTCAATCCAGGTTCTAAATGGAACACAACTTGATTAAGCCTCATGACTCAAGAGGAACATTACTCATATAATCCCCATGACCTCCATGACGTACATGAACTACATGTGGCTTGTTATGATACTATATAATACTCTATATTCATACTCAATAAAGTACCATTCTCTTCTTAAATCTTCCCCTTATTTTGTTTATTATACTTCCCAGAAGTATAAACTCAACAGTGGTAGCACAGGTAGGTTATCTATACCTATCCAACTCAAAGGAAAAATTCCTCCCAAGAAAAGAACCCAAACAATGTCACTCCCTAACAGCTGGAGAGATTATGAAGTAGGACAAGACGTCCCCCCAGGCCTTGTCATCTACAATAACGTCCTTGTACCCATTGACCAGTACAACACTCTCAAAGCCCGTAGACTTTTTCCTACCACGCCAACCACAACAGCACCTACACAACCTGAGATACCCAATATTGTGTTTCAATGCTTATGTACTGCTGAAATTGGCGCCTTCATAGGACTACGCCGTGAAAACGCCTCTCTTTGGATCAACAGCACTGAGAGCAAGTTTGAACAAGTGGAGTACCCCCAAAGACTCTGGGTCAGCAAGATTGCCCTCTGCATCACAGGGACTGCTTCACGTTTTGTAACCAAATGGCTAGCACAACACCCTGACCAAAAGGAAAATTGGGAAGTGTTCAAGGCTGCATTCCCCAAAAAGTTCTCCATGAAGGACTTGGACATGGTGATTATGACCAAGCTTTGAACCTTCAAAATGACAGGAACCATTGAAGAATACATTGCCGCATATGAAGGACTACACAGCCGTGCACCCAACACCATCAACTTTGATGAACCTGGGCCACGTCTGGACTTCTACAATGGCCTTCCCACACACATTAGATGTCAGTTTGACATGACCTGCTGCAAGAATCTTGAGGATGTATTACTAGAAGGGAAACACACAGCTCAGAAGTCTGACAACCTACACACCACCAACAAGCGTAAGGAAAACGTTGCAGCTAGAAGAGAGCCTCACCCCAATAAGCAAAACAACCAAGCCCACAGTACCCAGCCTTAAAACGGGAATCACACTGCACAAGCCAACCAGGCCAGCAACAAAGATATCAACAAGGAGGGAAAAGCCCAGGGGAGTGTTTAGGTGAGCCACCCTTCCCCACTTCACAAGACTTGTACAGAGAACAGGGCATGGACTCAATCACCATGATCCAAGTTCCCTCCAGCAATCCTCTACTGTTTGTTGCCCAAACTGGAAATAAACTCCTCACTTATCCTTTCTGCTTTTGTAGATACCAGGGAACAGCACTATTCAACACTGGAGCCAATCAATCTCTCATCAAAAAGAGCTTTACAGACCTCATGAAGTTACCTACTACTCAAAGTAGCATCAAGAAAGTCATCATGACGGACAACCGTAGCACACCAGTTACCCATGAGACAAAACCTTTCTGTGCCCAAATTGGAGATGTAAAAACAACAATTAGCAGCCCCATCATACCAATTCCCAAATACAATGTCATACTTGGATTGGATTCAATGAGAAAGACAAATTCTCACATCAACTGGGACAGTGCCACCCTCACCATTCAGTGAGGAGAAGTCCACCATAACGTGTACCCAACACGTCTTGACATCCTCATGAGGGACCACATATTTGTAAAGATCATGAAAACAGAGAAAGAAACTGACATCAGAAAAATCAATTGGAGCACATGTACATATGATGTAATTCACTTCAAAAATACAGAAACTCAGCATAAACAGAACCCAATTAGAAACCAGCTAGTCAATGAATTTCCCTCCGTATTTCAAGAATCACTACCCAGGTTGCCCCCTGATTGGAGTATACAATACAAGATCAACCTAAAAGGTAGCGTGCCTAAAGCACAACCCATCTACTTCCTCACACCACAAGAAGACAACACCCTAAAAGATTACCTTGATAAAGCACTTGAGAAATACCTCATCGGACCCTCAAAATCACCCTTTGGTGCCGCTGTCTTCTTTGTGGCAAAGAAAGATGGAGGCCTCTGCCTGGTTACAGACTACAGGGCCCTCAACAAGGTCACAATAAAGGACAGGTATCACCTGTCTCTAATTGATGACCTTTTTGATGCCCTGGGGGGATCCCAAATCTTCACAAAAATTTATTTGACAGCAGGTTACCACCAAATTTGTGTGAAACCTGAGGACATTCCAAAGACTGCATTTTGAACTAAATACAGATCCTTTGAATGTGTTGCCCTCAATTTTGGCATGATGAACGCTCCCAGTACCTTTGTAACCTTCATGAATGAAGTATTCAAGGAACACATTAGGAAAAGAGCAATCATCTACCTGGACAACATCATCATTTATAGTCCCAACCTGCAACAACACTGGGAAGATGTCCATGCAGTCCTTGTACCCTGGAAGAAAACTAATTGATTGCCAAACTGTCCAAATGTGAGTTCTTCTTGACTGAACTTCCATTCCTTGGCCATATCATCAGCAAGGACAGTATCAAACCGGATCCAGACAAAATACACACTATAACAGAGATGCCAGCCCCAAGGATTAAGAGCAAACTCCACACTTTCCTTAGAATGGTAGCCTATGTACGCAGGTTCATCCCTGACTGGGGTGCCCTAACAGCCCCCTTGTCAGCCATCACCAGGAAAACAACCAGATTTTTCTGGACACCCTTACAAGACCAACATTTCTGCCAGCTGAAAGAACATATGGTTACTTCCCCCATCCTAAAATACCTGAACCATGAGGGTATCTACAAGCTAGAAACTGACGCCTCTGATTATGCCATAGGAGGAGTCCTCCATATCCAAACAGCCCAAAAGAACTTCCTTCCCTTGGTATATGAATCAAGGAAGCTATCAGACGGCAAACAAAGATACCCCATACACAATAAGGAATTGGTTGCCATCATACATTGCCTCATGAAATGGTGATGCTATCTGGAAGGAGCCCAGACATTAAAAGTACTAACCAACCACAAGTTGTTGATATTCTTCAAGACAGAACAACGCCTGTCATTAAGACTAGCCAAATGAATGAGTCTCATACAGAGATGCCCCATGCAAATTGAATACAAGTCAAGAAAAGAGATGTTTACTGCAGACGCCCTATCAAGGCTATACAATAAACACATTCTTTGCACTGATGGCAACCCTGACTGGCCCATGTTAATCATGGGGAATCTCCAAAAAGGGTTCCCACCTGGCACACCAATGGACATCCAAGAGAAAGTCCTCAAGAACAAACATCTGTTCAAAAACGTATATGGTACTTTAAAGTCACTTCCCCTTTTAGCCCTGGATAGGGCAATGTTCCCGCGCTGCACAAAAAAATCTGCTCAGAAGCCAGCAAAGCCCCTCAATTCCCTTGAAGATTTAGCCCACAAAATTGACAAGAGATTTGTGTTGACATACACTTCTCAAGTGGTAAATAATGGCTCTTTGGACTCTGTTCCCACTTGGGAGGAATCCCTAATTAATTTGGATTATCTTCTGGCTTGGGCTTGACCACATTTAAAATTAATTAAGTCCAAACAACCAGGTTGCGCTACTGCTAAACCATCAAATTCCAATCCAACTGGATTAAATGCTGATTTAAATAATTCCAGTAATGCCAGCCAATCAGAGTTGAAGCCAGAAATTATTGCAAAACCCTCCAACTCAATAGATAAGCCCTCATAAAATTTCTCTTCTGGCCAATCAGACCCATTTCCTGGGTCAGGTGACCTTTCAAATTTGAAGCCTATCCCTTAAAGCAAGACAGGGGACTTTTGGTCCCCTGCTTGCTCATTCTTTTCAAAATAAAGTTTAAAGCTTTCTCTCTTAGAATTTTGGTTCTTTTGGATCTCCTATCTGGCCCTACAATTCTCTAAGATTTTTAGTAAAAGTTTTTCCTTTCCTTTCCTTACCTTCCCCTTTCCTCCTGGGCCCTTCTGCCACTTCCCAAAGTCCCTATCTGCGTCGTCAAGGTTAAAGCTTACCTCTTTTGCTTTGAAGAGAACAACTTGATTTTAAAAACTAGTATAAAAATCAATATTTTACCTATTTTAAGTTTGATTTTGTACTTGTTTTGCTTTCACTTGCGCTTGGGCTTCATATACACTTTATAAAGCTTTCATATACGCTTTTGAAACCATTTGGTCTGTGGTTGCTGTTCCCTATTCTTCTCTGGTGTTTAAGAGTCCTTCTGTTTGCTCCTGAGCCTTCTGCTCTAAATTTAAGGGTTAAAACAACAGAATTATCTGCATTTTTGCTGAGCTTCACTTCCAGACTCTAAACATGTTAGTCCCTCTGGTCAAGTTTGTGGCTTTTACCTTGGCACCAGCCCTGGTGATGATTTGGTCTACCTCTCCAGATCTTTGGGGACGTATTGCCAATTCTTTCCTCTGTGTTGGTTCAAACCCCAATCAGCTCTTGAATATGTTCAAAGATATCCCCGCACATGCTCAGGGTATATACACCACTAGTGAGAATGTGGTGAGGAGCCTGACCTGTGATGACCTCAACCTCTCTACTGCAAAAACAGTCTCTGCTACACCCCTCAGTCTGGGCCACCCCACACTCCTTCCCTCTGAGGACCTGCCTGTCCTGGTCTCAGAGGAAGGCTTGGGCACCCCAGAGCTCACTCCTAAGCGTGCATCCTGGTTGCTTAGAAGAAATTTCTTAATGGGTTTGGATTCCTACTTTCCCTGGGTGTCTGCCGCGTCCTCCCTATGGACACCCCTTTGAGCGGCCATGCCAGTCCTATACTGGATGGCGTCCTGGTGGATCCTCCCTCCAGGATGGGAGCCAAACTTAGTTAGGCTAGCCCCCCTCTCTCACAGATACCCTCCACTGAATATTTCCAAATGGTGACACTGTACCCTATGTCCTGTCAAAACAAAAGATTGACACAATCCTCCAATATCACAGAGACTTGGGACACACCCATAGCAGAAACTTGCATGAATACCTAAAGACACACTACTGGTGGCCCAACATGCTAGATGATATCAGAGAGGTACTGGAACAATGTGAGGTCTATGAGAAGTATGCACAAACCAAAGCTCCACCCAAGTCAGTAGTACCTGTGTCCATCACACAACCCTTCAAGGTATGGTTGTTGGATATTGTGGGACCTATGCCCGGTGAAAGCAAAGGCAAGAAGTACATCATCACAGCCATTGACTATGTGACCAGATGGCCCATAGAACAAGCCACAAAAGAGCACAAAGGCAACAACATGAGACAATTCATTGGCAAAGAGATCATAGCAAAGTTTGGAAAGCCTGACATCTTAATCACAGATGGAGGCACTGAACTCAAAGCTATTGACACCAACATTTATCTTGCCAAAAATGCAATAAAACACGTCACGGCCAGCCCATATCACCCATAAGCAAATGGACGCATATAACAACTAAACGGCTCTCTAGTGAAAGCCCTCAGTAAGTTATCTGCCAACAATCCAAAAGCCTGGGTCAATATGCTACCAACCGCCCTCATGGTCTGCAGAACACGAGTCAACCGCAATACGGGCAAAAGCCCTTATGAGCTTGTCTATGGTCAGAAGCCCTCACTTGTCAGTACAACCACAGGAACACGGCTGCCACTTCCAAAGAAGATACCAGACAGCAATGACCCAAAAGTACTACAAGCCAGAAAGGACCAAGAAGTGATGGAACACCAAAGAGTCCAGTGGGAAGCAATACCATTGTAACAAGAAAGGTTCCAAGTCAGAGACAAGATCTGGGTCGTCAATCACAATCAGCATAAGTTGGAACCAGGGTTACAAGGACCAGGCATTGTCATGGAAGTTAAGCCCAATAACACCTACCTCATCAAAGGAATTGGAGCTTGAACTGAACTGAAACATATGCATCACAACCAACTCTGTTTGTGTAAGGCAAGAGCAGCCCAACAAAATTAAAGGCTCCCTGTGCCCAACACCAAACTGGATCAATACCAAGCCCGCATACCAGATACTCTCAAGAAGATTTTCAAGGCTCCGCCTTCCAGCACCCCAGGGGGAGATGTCACAACATCTTCAATTACTCCCTCTTGGGGAATTAACACCCTGAGTAAATCACTGAGCGGCTCACCAAATGGTTCACTGTCCAGTCAATAAACTGGTGGCACCATTATCAGTTAACCATCTATGATGGGGATCACTCAATCCAGGTCCTAAATGGAACACAACTTGATTAAGCCTCGTGACTCAAGAGGAACATTACTCAGATAAGCTTCATGACCTCCATGACGTACATGGACTACATGTGACTTGTTATGATACTATATAATACTCTATATTCATATTCAATAAATTATCATTTTCTTCTTAAATCTTCCCCTTATTTCTTTTATTATACTTCCCAGAAGTATAAACTCAACATATGGTTTTGTGATTGCTATATTAGTGATTTGAAATGCAGGATATTGCATCATTTTCAGTTTAGATAGTTTTAAATTTCACTTAATTTCATGTCTAAACATGGCTATCAAGATTGAATTTTTCATTTGATTTTATCCAGAGTGGAGCTTCTTGATTTGGATTGATTTGTCCTAGTTTCTTACTGTCAGGAATCTATACTAACTTTGTTCTACCCTGATAATCTTGGCAGCCTGCCAAGCCATTATTGGAGAAGCTTCTGATATATTACCAGCAGGCTTAATTGATCTGAGAAGCCTTAGTATTATAGATTCAGATCACTTATTTCAAGAACAACCAGGAATAAAATGGCCTCCCAATTATGACTGGTTCCCAATTAGCTAGAGTTATTCTGGAATACTCTGGCAAACTGCCGGGTTGAAGAACATGAGTTTCTCCAAAGATCCTAAAGGGTTGTGATTGCTTCACACTAGAAACCTGCCGGTGTCACTGCAAATTCCTGCTGGGAAGGTTGCTCATGAAACATTTGCTATGCGCTAAGAATAGTGTGTCAATTAGTGCTGCCACTGCTGGCGTGCCAATGGGTCATACATGACTTTATTACAGCAAGTACCCTGCGCAAGGTATCACTATATTGAATCCCATGCCATTGCATGGATGTCTGACTTTGGGGGTTGATGCTGGCGGTCTGGGGATGGAAAGACAACCAAGCAAGAATTAGATGCGCCAGATGATCTTATCCTGGCAAGAGAGCACAATCTCTATAAAAGCCCTTCCATTAGACTAATGGAAGGCAGAAAAAATACAAAAATTCTACTGTAGAACCTTTTCACAGTAGAAGAATCTATCCAAGTCCAAAGACTGTAGTCAGTTCTCAAAGACCCAACCAAGCTGCCAGACTTAGAGCCGCTTGGAATTTACCTACCTTGGCATTGCTAGTTGTTTCACTGCCAAGGAACCCACAGACACCAAGATAACACTTGTCTTCACATAAGCAAATCCTCCTACAAATGACACATATATTCCATATACTTAATAAAGTGAATTTTAACCAGACTGCCAGGTCTGAGGACAGAAGCAAAAGTTCTGACACTTACTGTACATTCAATTTGGATTCTAAATCCCACAATTATTATTTGGTTTTAATAGTGGCATTCAAAAGTGATTTGAAATTCGGTTCATGGATTTGACAATCCTGCAATTCTAAAAAACATAGTAAACTTAATGGAAATGGTTGATGGATTTGAACGCTTCAAATCTGATTCCAGTTAATTCATTTTGTCCATTGGAAATATGTAGTTTGACTTGAACTTTGCAAATTGTCTATGAGTTCCCAAAATTTCAAGAATAAAAATAAAATACAATAAATTCAATTTAATTAAAAAAGGCCATCCTGCAGATGTGATTCAAAGTTTGGACCAAGGATTTGACAATCCTGCATTTTTAAGTTTAGTGTCAGGATTGACAATTTGTTACCCCTTGAAACCTGGGCCCAAGGGCAGGATTTAAACCCTGAACCCAAATTCCTGCAGGCTACTGGCCCCATGAACTGAGAGCCCGCCCGCCTGTGTTTTTCTGAGATTGAGCCCCCGCAAGCTGAAGCCCCTGCTAAGTCCCAAAGTCAGAATACCAGTACAGGTTCAACTATGATGGTTCCCAAGGAGGAGTTTCTTGAATTGCCTAATGGAGGCAGAGAAGCTGCCCCCCGTAAACTTCATGAACTTGAAGTCCTCTCAAGTAATCAATCAAACTCAACTGCCAAGGAAAAACCCGGGCTTTGGGCCCAACCCCGTGACCACGGCCAAAAATCAAGGAAATCAAGTGACCAATTTGGACGTTCTGACCAATGAGAGAACATCCAGCCAAGGTGCCATTTTGCCGCTCCTGCACCTGGGCCTCCTGGCCACCTGCCCACATTTTCCCCAATATTTTGATGAAGCACTTATGGAAAATACTAAGTTTGGAGGCAAGATGCTATATATGCCTACAGATTCTGCGCTCAAACCTTATTGCCATTTTTGAATAAAGGTTATGTTATTTTGGCTCACACAGCTATTGCCTTATTTTGTATTTGCTATCTACCAATTCAGTTTGAGATCTCCTGGCTCTTCTGCCCCACTGCCTGCAGTTTTCTGTCTTCCTGGTGTACCCTTTGGACCTGTCCATTTTACCCACTACCCTCTGAAATCTGAGTACAAGGACTACACCCTGGAAAAGATACTCAATCCTTTGGCCTGCATACAATCTGCAGTTAGATACAACCAACAAGGTCTGTGGATATTTTAAACACCCAAGTTGTTCAGAGGGAAATTCAACTATCTCCCTGCTTACAACCTACCCATGTGTTGCAACCAAGTTTCCAGACTTGCCTGCTAACGTATCTTACAATACACAGGGGGCGCTTGATGAGTTGCTCCTTGACGTATCTAACAACATGGATTAATCTGATGGCAATGTCAAATGTCAGGTACTTCATCCCAATTAGGAGTGTTACCAATTTGACTTGCTGATCCCCGCACAAGTTATTCCTTGGCTTTGAACCTTACATGGAACTCCCCACTATGCCAACCCCTTGTGGCCTTCCCCATATGGTATATTAATCACAGTCTTCTACAATAAACAATACATTGCTCTTATTATTCTGTCCTTTTCATTGGACTGTTGTCTTCCCTGATTCCAAATACTGAATCCTCATTGGTTCAGTTGCAACACATGGAATTGCCTGTGACCCCAAAACCTATGCCCGCTTCCTCACCTGACCTTCTAACCAACCATACTGGTAAGCTGTTTGGGATCCTGTACATCACCCTCACAGGGGGGATTGACACCATAATCCCAGCTGCCAACCCATGGTCCTGGGTGGTAAAGTCCGTCTCCTACCTTTTTAAGTTAGTTCCCCTCTTGTGGTGGGCATTGCCTGCAAAAAACCCAGCCTGAGTTAACCCCAAAAACAACAGGCTGGCTGCCCAAGACTGGATTCCTGACATTTAGGTTCTGGATTTATAGTATCAACCAGCTAGTTGGAACTTAAAAGAAGTTTTGCATGTTTTCTGAGCTCTACACCAGCCAAAAAATACATATCACCATCTACTCAGGTCTTTTATTACATTGCATCCTAAAAGCCAATATGATCAAACTCAAAGACATCCCTGTTCAATTTGACATCTGCCAACTAGCACTAAAAAGATTCCACGGGCCACAAGACTGTGAATCATGTCCTATATGATTGCTTTGTGTTAGCGTCATTGTATGAATATTGCTTACCTCCCAAGAAAAACTAGCTCATCAATTATCTCTTCATCTTGCCTTTTATTAAGCGCTCTGCCACTACTGGGGTGATGATTGTCACCCCACTTGCAATTGGCGCAAGAGTCATCTACCACATACAGAAGAATATGTGGTTGTAATTACAAGCTATAGCAAACAACAATATTTTGGGGGCATAATCCCCCAGAATACATCCCTCTCCTCTTGCATATTTGCTTTCACCCAATAAAAATTTCTTTTCTTTTAATTTATTTTATTTTTTAAATTAGTATAGTAATATCAAAATGTTTTGATGATAATAAAGCATTAGCTAATTAAACATAAACACTTTTAATATTAAATTATATGTTTTTAAAGTTGTTTATGTAAGTGATTATGCAAACTCTGTATTCAGATACAGTAGTTTTAAAAGCTATGGCAACAATCAAAAATACCTCAGATTTAAATAAAATGATTTCAGATTTGAACTAAATCCAAATCACACAAGATTCAGGATTCAAATAATTTAAACATTTTTAGTTAACAAATGAACTGTCAAACAATAAACAAAATTTCACTAGCCCATCATACAAAAATATAGAAAACATCAAGCAGCGTAGTTTAAACCACAAACAAAATTAACTGACACAGCAAGTGGGATGGATGCTGTTCTGGAGTATAGTATAATCTAATCAGGATTCATATGAGGCACCAACAGAAGGACTAAAATGAAACAAAATTTGAGCATATATAAGTGAGATTCCACAAACATAAAACAAAATGAAGTCACACAAGATTTGTAGTATGAGCAGCCTAAAATAGAAAAATAACAGTTTAACAGCCAATTAACAGCTATCCAATTTAGGAAAAGAGGCATTTTATTCATTTTCATGGCTCCTGATTTGTTTAAAATGGTTTTGAGAACTTTCCAAATATGGACTCAAGATTACAATAAAAATAAATCATAAAATTTTAAACTTATACTTTTAGTGATTTTATCCTAGGTTTTATTTTAAGATGGTTTTTAACAGCAATATTTTTGACAGCACCAGCAACCAAGCCAGCAGCAGCCAAGCCAGCTTCAATAAAGGTGAGGTTCAGAATGTGGAGGCATCCATTTACACCCAGGCCTTTGATGTGGGTAATGAAAAAGTTGACCTGTACTTGACCCCCAACCCCTATGGCTTTGACTTATTTCATAGCTACTTAGCGCCCAGCTCTGCCCCTGCTCCCTTATCCACCCCTGCACAAGCTACCAACCAACCAGCCAATCAGAATGGCAACCCTGATTTGGAACAACTTCCTGCCACCAGCCAACCTGACCCTCCCTCAGCCAGTCAGGCTTCAGCTCCTGTGGCCCAGTGCCCCAAACACAGAATCATTACTGCCCAAATTCTCCAAGAAATTGTGGCACTCAACCTGCAGGGTCTGTTCTGGGACCAGATTGCCACCCAATTGAAATTTAACCAAGCCATCATAATTTTGGAATTCAATAACTTGTTGAACAACAGGAGCCTGATTGGGACAGCCAATAAGCCAAATAAGACCCCAGAGTCCCAGATTAACAAGGTATACCCAATCATGCTTTATCTCTTGCAGAAGGACCCCAAGCTTCCCCTGACCCAGGTCTGAAAGCAACTTGCACACCATGGCATTTGGGTGTCTGAGCGCATGGTGAAGCTCTGGATGCACAGAAAGGTGGCTTCAGTTAGGGTGTTGACCAATGTTGCTGGAAACCAATGGGATGGAAGTGAGAATTCCCCATATGATCAGGCCATTCATTCACCCTGGTCTGATGCCTGACAAGTTTGTCTGATAACTTCATGTTCATCTCCTATTATAAGCTATAAATAGCTTTTGATGATTTTGGTGATCAAGGAAAAGCTGCTGCTAAGAATAGAAGGAAGAAGGTCAAGAGGAGGACATTCATTGTTGCAATTCTGGCTGCTTCAGCCAAGGGTTTTGTCTACTATCAGACAAACCCTGATTTCACCAATGGCTACAAGTACTGCCATATCCTCAGAAAACTGCTTGACTCCTGGATAACTCAAATTCCACCCACCGTGTCTTCTTGAGCCACCAGATAAAGGATAGCTCCACTGCCCTTGAGGCCATCCAAGGACGCAGGCACCAGGCCTCAGTCTACCCAGCTGGCCATGCAGAAATCCATCTGGCCAATGTTGTGTTCTTCAATATTAGAGACACGTCTGGGAGCGCCGCCCACAGGCTTTCAATGACCTTTATCTCAGAGTCCTGGACCATGATTCTCTCTTTGGTTGACAGATGGTGGCTGACTTGTTTGCCCAAATTGTCTTCCAAGTGAACATGGACAACCAATCACATAAGGATAAGCACCTCCCACTTCATGCCACAGCTGTCTATCAACCAATCCAGTCAATGACAGATGAGGAATATGACAAGCAGTATATGACGGCCATCACAATAAATCCTCTTGCCTCTACCCCGCTACCACCATCCACATGGTAGCCCCACCCATCCATCCAATCCCAGACGCCCAGGACATCACTGCCTCTACATCTTCCTTCCCACGCTATTCTGCCTACTAGGCATCACTCTTCCCTGTCCCCAAATAAACTCCCTGTTGCTAAACATTTTCAATTTATATTATCTTTATTCTGAATTTCAATTGTTCATTTTCTCTTTGTTTATAGTTGGTTTTATTCTTTATGTTCAGTTTATTTCTATAAAATTGTATATTTACTATGCCATGTATCTATATCCAGAACACAGTATTTTTAGCACCCAAACACAGCCCCCTGTGAAAATATTAGCAATAATTTGGGGATCAGCTAAATTTAAATTATAAAATTATATTTTATTGTGTTTATATAAAGTTGTTGCTGATCCAAATTCAAAACCTTAAAGTTTATCATTAAGGTTTTGAATTTGGATCAGCAACAACTTTATATAAACACAATAAACTTATAATTTTCTAATTTAAATTTAGCTGATCTTCAAATTTTTGTTAATATTTTCACAAGGGGTTGTGTAAAGTGCCAAAAATAATATGAAAATTAAGGAAATAATGCCAACACACAGCAAACAATACATATTGAGATAAGCGTAAAACATATACACAATGGGTAAAAAGATGGGATATTGTAGTAAATGGGAAAACAAACAGGGATAAACAAAGAGGCAATAATATCAGAATAATAAAGAATTTATTGGGGTGAAAGCTATAAAAACACATGGAAAGGTTAGTAAAAATTTATATGAGAGAATTGGAAAAGCTTTTGAAGGATCTCAACTTGGTGATTACCAAGATTAAGGAAATTGACTGCAAGGTCAAAGCCAAAGTGAAGTTCACTGTCCTTGAAGGGGACAAAATTGACAAGGTTTCAGCAAAGGCCTTGATGGCCAAGATGCCTGACACAGCCAAGAAGACAGTTGAGCATCTTATCAACTTTCAGAAAACAGTTGTGGAGGGCTTACAATTTAAGTCCTTTGTCCTTTATGCGCCGTCTGTCTGGGTTGACAACACTGATATGTATGCCCATCTCAAACCTGCCAAGCAAGCAAGAATCGAGGGGAAAAAGTTGACAGCCAAACTGCTTGTGTCAAGAATGGCTAAAAACTGCCAAAGCCGCCATCAAGGAGGAGACTGTAGAAGGTAACATAATAATCAAAGTTAATAAAAATTTCAAAATAATTACCTGTTTTTTAGAAAAAATTGATGGCAAACTACACCAGGTCCTGGTCCCTTTTGTCCCTGCCACATTTTATGCAAACTATGCTACTTATCTGATAAGACAGCTGGCCTTATCTCTTCCTGTTGTGCGCAAGCTGGAGGACCACATTCATGGGGCCTTCCTAATGTCAAGGGAAGCACTAGTCAGGTTTACACATGCTGAAGGGGCATCTAAGTGGGCAGTTACTGCCTACACAGATGCCTAACTGGTCTGCCTGGACCTATTATCTCTCAGTAGAGTTTATGTGTAAACTCCATTAAGCTTGTTTGGAAAGTCCTGGAGATGCTCCCATTCAAGAACATACTGGAGATGGGCTGGGCCCATGCAGCTGCTTGCTTCTGCTTCCCATTAGAGCACACACTCTCCTACCTGCTGGAGAACTTTGGGGGTGCAGTAGGAAAATTGGCTGTTGCAGATGCAACAACTGTAAAGAAGAGCAAAATCCTCCTGGCGGACTTCAGGCTGGCCTGGAGTGCCAACAAGATAGGGCTCCCTCTGACAATAGATCTCACCTTTGCAAAGACCAAACACAAAAAGAAAATTAGTGCCGTGTTCAATAAGCTGTATGAGTTTACTGAAGTCTTTTCTGGGCAAAGGCTTCATCTGGTGGTTTGCCTGGGGTTCCTCTTCTACTTTGAGATGGGTGCAAACGTCAAGGGCCTAGACGGGGTCCTCCTTGGGATTGAAAAGGCAAGCTCTCCCTGGACAGGAAGATAATCCCCCAGGATACAACTCAGTCAACCATGTAATCCAGGACACTCTGGTCCCAACTGGAATTTAGGGGTCTGCAGCCCCACCTGAAAAGCTTCTGCTTCACTCCCATCTCACCATCCTCCCTTTTACCAGCCGCCAGGAATATTTCAATCATGGTGTATTCACTGTCTACATTGTGGCAGTGGAGGTTGTGCACCACCTCCATTTCTGGGTGGGTAAATACATAAGAACCCACTATAGGCACACCTAATAAAAATATCATTCCACAATTAAATTTACATTTGAATTTTAATTATTAATTTTTTATATTTAATCTCAAATAGCTGTTTTAGAAAGGAAAACTATTAAAAACAGAAGAATCCCAGAAAAAGTCCTCATAAAAGCATTTTAATATACATTAATAAAATCACTTCTAACTCAAGCGCTTTTTATTTTTTATCTTTCTTTTTATATGTAATTGACAGAAGTGAAAATCCATATAATTATCATATTAGATTTTAAATATTTGAGATAGCCATCACTGAATATAATAGATATAATTAATTTAAAATTTAAAAATTTAATTTCTGTGTCAATGGTGGCACTGTATGGAATTGTGGACTTGGAGTCATCTAAATATAAAACACTCATCTGTAAATCTAAAAGAGTAAATTAAAGAATATAAAAAAGTTGGAAACACTAAGCCTTTAATTGATTAGCTGCTGGGCAAGGCACACAGGGATGAACAAATCAGTGTGGCCATAGATTTTGGCCACATTCTCAGCTGGAAGGGTATGGATCCCAGCCTACAGCAAATCAAATAGGTCCTCAGTCCCAGTTGGGGTCCCACACTTGACAACTTGCTTGAGCCACCCAAAGACCTCCTCAATGGGATTTAGAAAGGGTAAATAGGCAGGGAGGAAGAGAAGGTGCAAATTGGATGTGGCCAATTGATGGGCCTGCTTCAATGCCTGTATCAATTATTGGAAATTACTCAAGAATATCTGCCACTTTATGGAGGTCAACATTATCCAGGACAATAACATTAGTGAAGCCCAGGCTTGTGCGCCTCAGGTGCTCCTGGACCAATTGGGTCATTATTTTAAAGATTAATCTGTTTCCTATTAACTGTGCTACTTTACACTTTAAAATTTTGTTTTAATTTTCTTATCAACAAATTTAAATAATTACAACAATTTTATCAAAATAAATCTTATTTAATCCTTATAATATAAAAACCTATATTAAGTTAAGCATTTTCTACTTATAGATAAATTAAACTGTATTAAAAGCCAATAACAATCTTAAATCATATACTATTACTTCTTGAAAGCTGATTAGTACAAAATTACATCATCCTAAAAAGATCAACATAAAAATACAATAAAAACTGATATGATGCTTTTTGTTGGAAATCAAATTGCTGCCTAAAATCTTAGCTTTTTTGCATATTTAATAAATAAATATTAAATAATTTTAGAGTAATTTTTAAAAAAATCTAGTAAAAAGTTAAAAAACTAAAACTAAAATCAAAACTTAACTTTTATTGAAATTTCAGTGATTTTATTTAGAATAAGTAATTTATTCTTAAGTTAAATTTTATAAAAAAATATATAATAAGAGCTTATAAGAGAGAAAAGTTTTTCTTTTCAAATTCTTAAGTATTTAATATTAATAAAATAGCTTTATAAAACTATTTAATAAAATTATATTTTTATACTGTATGCTAGAGATAATATATATAAAAAATTCAAACATAAAAAAGAATGCACTGTAAATTCAGAACCTAAACATAAAAATGCAGGATTGTCAAATCCTTGGTCCAAATTTTGAATCACTTTTGCAGGATGGCCTTTTTTAATTAAATTGATTTTTTGAGTATTTATTTGAATATTTGAAAATATGGAAACTCATAGACACTTTGCAAAGTTCAAGTCAAACTGCATATTTCCAATGGATGAAATGAATTAACTGGAATCAATTTCAAAGCGTTCAAATCCATCAACCATTTTCATTAAGTTTACTATGTTTTTTGAAATTGCGGGATTGTCAAATCCATGAACCAAATTTCAAATCACTTTTGAATGCCACTATTAAACTCAGATATTAATTGTAGGAACTGGAATCCAAATTTAATGTACTGTAAATTCAGAACTTAAGCGTAAAAATGCGGGATTGTCAAATCCTTGGTCCAAATTTCAAATCACTTTTGCAGAATGGCCTTTTTTAATTAAATTGAATTATTTGAGTATTTATTTGAATATTTGAAAATGTGGAAACTCATAGACACTTTGCAAAGTTCAAGTCAAACTGCATATTTCCAATGGATGAAATGAATTAACTGGAATCAATTTCAAAGCGTTCAAATCCATCAACCATTTTCATTAAGTTTACTATGTTTTTTGAAATTGCGGGATTGTCAAATCCATGAACCAAATTTCAAATCACTTTTGAATGCCACTAGTAAACTCAAATACTAATTGCAGGAACTGGAATCCAAATTTAATGTACAGTAAGCACACTAAGAAACACCAAACCAAATCAAGAAGCTCCACCACAACTAAAATCAAATGAAAAATTCAATATTGATAACCATGTTTAGACATAAAAAGTGATTAAACTTTAGAAATTATCCAAACCCAAAAAGTATACAATATTGTGCACTTCAAATTACGGATATAGACATTCTGTTACTATTCAAGGCTAAATCAAGAGAAAACAACTACCCACAACTAAACCAATAAATCCAAATAAATACATATTTAATATAAAATATATTTTTATTTATTTTATTTTTATGGACCATCAATCACATTCTCAACCAGCTCCTGCACCAGCCTACAGGGCAGCCTGTCCACAAGGGCATTCTAGAGGGTCCAAGAATATACCCAGAACCCGACTCAAGGGGAGTCATGTTGACACACAGGCCTCCCAAGGTGTCATTGCCAGTCAACCACCTACCGCATCCCAAGCCAGATCACACAGCCTGAATCCTAGACAGAAGCCGCTCTCAAGGCCTGCTATCAAAGTATCCTACACCAGGGTCACCAGGAAGGCAGCAGCGCCCATGTCAACTCAAAACTCTAAATCTCCTATGTTTTTTGCTAGTTGCATTAGCTTAATTCTTTTTTTAAAGTGTTCAGGGGTGCAAACCCAGAAAACACGACAAAATTGTGGCTATTTTGACACAATTTAATATTAAGCTTAATAAAAAACTCAATTCAACCAGATTTTTCCTTTACATTTACTAATAAAAATTAGTTTATTTTTTATTTGTTTTCACAACGTAAAAGTGATAATGTCAACACTTTTTAAACATAACTTATTTTTAATAAAAAAACTGAAACATATACAAAAAGAAATTATGTGTGCATTTAAAAATATTTTTTATTTAATTGATATATAGAAAAAGACATTGAGCATACAGTAGATTGTGAAAAGTTCATGCTATAAATATATGTGGCACTTATTCCGGCTTTAATATCATAAATGGATTGGTGGCTAACAACAATCCAATAATTTAAGCGTGAGTTATTATGTAATTTACTATATACTTTATTATTGAAAATAATGTCAACACTCAGAAATGTTGTCTATTTGCTTGTGATCATCTGCCAGGGTGGAGTTAAGCAAATTAGAGTGGCGTAATTAAGCTTAAATTAATATGCCACCTCATACAAAGAATGTCGTAAGTGATGTTGTTGACACTTTACCCTTTTCATTATCTTAACCAACGTTTTAGCAACTTCTTATAAGTGCAATGGTAAAATATCATATTAACACTACCCAAATATTATTTTTAATAAAAGAATAAAGAGCTTTGATACTTTTTTACTTATTTTCATATGTTTTTTTTAATTTTACTTAGTGAACAAAAACACACAGAAAATGGCTAATATTTGCTAGCCTGTGTAAATTTAATTAAGCGTACTATGAAAAAACATAGTAAATTTTCAAAAAAATGTTGACAGTGACAATGTTATCAAATATAATGTCTACAATTTTTCTAATTAACAGTGAGAATTCAGCTTTTTTTACTAATTGTCACTCATAATGTCAACACTTTTCATTTCTCACATATAAAACTTTATGTTTTATATAATAAAAACATCTGATTTTTTGATATGTTGTATTTTTAACTTTCTTCTTTCATATTTTTGAATTTTTTAAATAAAATCTATTTATAAAGCTAATACTTTCACATAAATATCTTAACTTTATAACTTTTTATTTATAACTTTAATAAAATAAAAACTATACAAGTATTTTTTACCTTTTAAATGCCAAGAAAAGCCATATAAAGTTTCCTTTTTATATATTATGTTTTTTAAAATGTTTTTTTTTGTTTTTAAAATACATTGTTTTATTTTAAACCCTTTTATTTATTATTTTAGAACAAAAACACCTCTAAGTAGCCCAAAGGAACCAAGCGTCCCTCTAAGCCAACCAAATCTACCAAGAAGAAGCCTGTCTTGTCAAAGAAGGCCACCCCAAGCCCTCCCCTGAGCCCTCTCCTGAGAAGAGCCCCACTCACTTTACTGGGGGAGAGGAATCTGATGGCTCCCTTACAGACCACATTTTTTACAACTAAGCTTCAGATGAGGAGCTAACCAATAAGAAGCTCTCAGCCCAAAAGTCCCCACCCAAGGAAAAGTATCCTGCACATGAGGAGCACCAAGACAAGCCCCCTTCTGCTTCCCCCCGCCAAACTCCCCTCCTTCCAGTTCATCAGGGGATGACTAAAAGCCCCAGCCTAACTACTTCCTTGACTTTTGTCATGCTCCTGCTGGCCCTTGGGATCCTCTTGTAGCCCTCAGCATTTGCAATGTTGATGGGAAGTTTAAGGTTTCTTTCTCCTTGCCCAAGTACTTTTTCCAATTGTGAGTGTCAAAGGTGGGCCAGCCATGGTGGCCAATGGCTACAGATTTTCCTGTAACAATTCCAACTGGGGCTTCAAGAGCCGGCATTACATCTGTGAGGACTGCTCCTGCCTAGTGCAGCTCAATACTGAGTGCTGGGACTTGGTACAGACCATCAAGGGTGAACACACTTGTGTGATGCCCAACAAAACCATTGCCCGCCTTCTCAAATGGTATCTGGTGCAGGTCATGCCCACCTCAAAGTACCTTTCCCTAACCCAGCTGGCTGTGCTTGCATGCAAGTATCTCTCCCCCACCAACCTCAAGAGGGTGCCAATCCATACCCAGTTGATCAAGTTTGTGAGTGATAGGCGCCAAGCCTTAAACCCCCTGGCCAAGAGCGCCACCACCATTGAAGACCTGGTCCTCACAGATGCCCTCAAAAAACTGAGGATAGTGAGATGTTCCTGCTACATGATAATGGGCAGGAAGTGGAGGATAGGATTATAGCCTACGTCACAATACAAAACCTGGAGCAGCTCAATACTGCTACCACCTGGCTGTGTGACGGCACATTTGCAACCTGCCCAAACCATCTTCAAGCAGCTTTGGGTCCTTCATGGGCAGTTTAATGACCAGGTTATCCCTCTTGTGTTCTTCCTCCTGCCTGGTGCCAAGACAGAAATCTACACCAGAGCCTTCAAGATTGTCTGGGATGTTTTGAGCTCCCTTCCCACCAACCAGCTCCCCCTCCCACCCACACCACCAGAGCAAACCCTTCCTCCGCTGAGAAGGATGAGTTGACCCTAGCCGCAGAGCAGCTAGCTCATGTGTGCTCACTTGGGCCAAAGGTGATCATAATGGACTTCAAGCAAGCTCAGTTCAGAGCCTTTGAGGCCACCTTTAATGGAGAAGTACAGGGCTACTTCTTAATTTTTAGGCAGGCCCTTATCAAGAATCTCAAGAGTGAGAAGGACCTTTTTGAGAAGTATATTAACAATGGTAAGGGGAAGTGCCGCTTTGCCCTGACTCAGTTTGCTGCCTTGGCTTTTGTGCGCCCGGAGCATACTAGGCTTGGCTTTGAGGTCCTCCTGGAAGATGCTTACGTGAAGAAGCACTCCACCATTTTCAAGGGTTACCTTGAGTACTTTGAAAAGCAATGGGTAAGAAGGAAGATGACCACCTGGAGAGGAAAGAGAGGGCCACTGCCCCTTGGAATTGCCAGGGAGCCTGCCTCAAGAGTGAGATGAAGACCACCTCCAGCCTTGAGGTTTGGCACAAGCACTTGAAGACCAAGTTTGGGTCCAGCCCCAAATACAACAAGCTCTTTGCCAAGCTACAGGAGAAGCAGGCCAGAAATTTCTCCAAGTTTTGCAACCTAGCCAACCAGGTGCCCCCCAAGAAGAAGAAGAAGAGCAAGGAACAGGAGTACCAGGAGGCAGTACAAAAGGTGGTGAAGAAGAAGTATAAGGTGGCAGAAATCAAAAAAATACCTTGAAGATGTAGCAACTGCTCTTGCTGGTGGCTTCAATTAGCCAACTAAACTTTGCTTTGCTTTTCCTGGATTGATTTTACTTTTGGATTTTTAAATTTTTTTGGATATTACTAAGCTTTTTAGGTATAAATGGTAAGTTTCAGATACAGTTTCAATGTGGTTTTGTAAGAAGTATCTTATATTTTGTTAATTTATCTTTAAGGCATGAGATTTTTTCAGTTGTGCTTATATAAGGTATGACAAATTTAAAGTAGAATTTTCTTATATTTTGTAGTTATTATTATATATAAAACATCTTTATTTTTGGTTTATTGGAATTTTAATTTTTATGAGAATAAAAAATAATTTTATAATAAAAAGTGTAATTTACATAGTAAATTGAAAAATAGTTGCTTATATCTCCTTATTCTTATTACTTATGGTATTTTTTATTGCATTTTTGAATTTTCTGGGGTCATTTTAGTATAATAAAGTATTTAAAAATATATTTTTTATATTAAAAATGTTCAGGGTAAAGTGTGCCATTACTTAAAAAAAGTGTCAACATCTAGGAGACAACATTATGTAAAACCGGGTTATCACTTTACTATAGTGTCAACATTAAAAGTGTTGACATGGCCACTATCAACATTTTTAGTGTCAACATGGGCGCTGTTGCCACCAGGATCACTGAGGTTACTTATAACTCCACTGTGTACCCAGTTGTCACCTGGTCCTGCACTCTTGATCCAAGAGTTGCCACTTCCTGCTCCCACGTTTTTGACACCCCCTATCAGCTATTGGTCACAACTGTGGAACCATCTGCACCTGTTACTTATTCCACCATTGATGGTACCACTGCAAGTAAGAGTGATCCCACCTTCTACACAAAGGTCCCCATCCCCTGTGTTGAGCCTGCCAGCCAGGATGCCGCGGTACCTGCCAAGGGCCAGTGCCAGTTTACGGATAATGAGCATGAAGCTCTCCTCAACTGCTTGAACAGGGGAATGGCAGTTTGGGATATTGCGTCCCAATTTGGTGTCACAGCCAGATTTATTGGCAATATCAACAAAAAGCATGGCAGCACTGGGCACATTGCCAAATCTGTCAAGGCTAAGCAGCAGTCAAAACTACTTCAACCCGTGCACATCAATGCAATCAAGCAGTTGGTAGCCAAGAATTGTCACCTGGACACGCTTGCTGTCCAATTAATGCTGGCCACAGAGTTTGGGCTTTCTGTTTCTAAAACATTTGTTTATAAAACCATAGTCAATCTTGGATTCTCTTGGAAAGTACTGGGGACTTCTCTGTACAATCATAATAGTGAAAAAACCATTGAAGATTGACACATTTATGCCAAGATTTATATGGCCCTAAAGTAGACTGGGAATGTCCAGTTCTTTTACATTGATGAATAATTGTTTTCCTCCTAACTCAGGTCTAGGCATGGGTGGGTTGAGAAGGGGTCCAAGGATGGTGTAGCACATTTTTCAGCCATCTGTTCCAAGACATATTCCATGGTTGTGTCCAAGTTCCCCCCATTGACAAAAACAGCCACACCTCCAGCCACCAGCTTACTGATTGTCCAATGAGACTCCTCTTCCTTCCGCCCTATTCTCCATTTCTGAATCCAATCAAGGAGGTGTTTGGTTGGATCAAGAATAAGGTGAAGAAAGGCCTCCCTTAGGACACTGAGGATCTCTTCAACATTCTTGAGATCAGCCAATTTGCAATGCCACCTGATGTGGTGACAACTTTCTATGAGCACTCAGAATCTTTCCTCCCTAAAGCCCTCAACTCTGAGCCAATCAGATAAATGGGAACTCTGGATTTTATTTGTTTTTATTTTTATATATTTTGTTTTTATTAGGACTAGAAAATTATTATATATCTATAATGACTTGACGTTGAATTGTATTATAGACATATAAGAATACATACAAAAGTTAAGTAAAATTAATTATACTAGATATGAGGACAAATTTTTTTATTATGCACTGAATATTGTATTGAATGTTGAGCATAAAAATAAATAAATTAAAAAAGATAGAAATAGATTAATTTTATTTAAATAATCATGAATCTTTGTTGGTACTTTGGCTTTTTTAAGCCACAAATTGGACCTTGCAAGTCATCATCTGATCCTTATTATTTCAGTACCACTATAGCCACATGACACAAAAACCAATGATTTTCATGTACCTCTTACTAATTAGTATTTATGATGTGGGTCAAGCATATTAAATATATTTATCAAATCATATTATAAGGTAAAGGCAATTTGAGTTCTAAACAATCTCTTGTTTAGCATATAAGTGGAGTGAGCCGCTTGATGCAGATAAATTCAGTTCTTGTTGTTTAACTATGTAATAAATGAACCCATACTTGACAAGCTAGCAAATAAATACATTTTAAATCATATTTTATTATTTCACATGTTTGCTTACTATAACTACTGTCTTATAATATATTTAGATATATTACTATTATAATTTAAATATTAAAATTTTAATATTTAAATTAAAGTTTAAAATTAAAAATTAAAAAATATATATGTTAATTTACAAGGGAAGATAATTTATTAGGTAGATGCAAATTGCAAAGGGAATGTGATTATTCTAGGGAATTATACCCAAAAATCAAATTTTCAGCTAGAGTGTCTAATTTGATCCACATACTCTTCTGTATGTGGTGGACAACCCTGGATGCAATTGCAAGAGGGGTGGCAACCTGCACCCCAGTAGTTGCCAAACACTTAGTAAAAGGGAGTCAGGTAAGCAAATTGATTAAAGGGTTCTTTTTGGGAGGCACATAAACCCCATACAGCAATGCCAGTGCAAAGGAGCCGTACAGGACGTGCTTAACTGTCCTATACCCCTGTGGTGTCTTCTGGCGTTCTAGTGCTAATTGGCATATATCAAGTTGTACAGGTACATCCTTCAACTTTTTACTGTAAATTCAGAACCTAAAGGTAGAAATGCGGGATTGTCAAATTCTTTTACGTGAACTCACTAACTTAATGGAGTAATTTTCATCCCAGGACAACTTACTTATTTATATAAAAGGATGAAAGATATTCCAGTAAGTTGGTGAGTTCACGCAAAAGAATTTGATAATCCTGCATTTTTACCTTTAGGTTCTGAATCTACAGTAATGTTAGTTTTTAATGTGCAATGTAGTAGGATTCCTAGGTATACTGCAATGTGAATCCTTTGCAAGGTAAATTTTTCAGAGAACATGTATAATTTCTTGTATATTTAAACTAATCTGTTGATGTAGGATGTTTGGCTGAATTTGAATATTGTTACAGAGGGCGCCTGACTTGTATCCACCCCCCATGTCTTGGCAAACAAAATAAATAAAGGTTTAAACGTATTCACAAGGACTGCATCCCCAACTTTATTATATAATGCTTTGAATACTTCATTGAAAATTTCAGTTTTAAGATATTCAGTTCCTATTTGAAAGTCAGTTTTTATTAGATTTTTTTTATTCATTGATATTTGAAAAGGGAAATTGTTGAATACTTTCATAAATATATTCATCAAAGTTTATTTTGATATCCCCGCAAATTTCAGTCATCTCTTTGAAATTGATATTTGCTCCTATTTCATATGCTTCCCTAATCCACAGCGAGCCCCCCACAGGTGGTAAATATTCCTTGGCTTTTGCTTCAATATTTGCAAAATTATTTATATTAATTTTAATTATTTTATTTATTTGGTTTTTATTTATTTGCTTTACAGGGGCTACCAGTGATTGGTAACCCCCGTAAAACCAACTCGGCGTGAACGCTGCCACTTCAGCAACCTTGTCCCCATTCCTAGTGTCAGGAATTCCTTCCCTGACTCCATTTTATTTATGAACAATTTTTTAGTGGGCACCAAGACAAAGGCACAAAACAACAACAATTTCAACACTATGTGTCACTTGAAACCTTGGAATATCAAGAATCAAACCCAGGACTCTAATTGTGAATGTAACGTTAATATTGAACCATCCAACACACTTAGACTACCTATTTATTATATGCCTATTCAATTGGATTTTGCTTTCAAATTGCTTTTCAAATTCAAAAATTTTAATAAGAAGATTGACAATGTCACTTAACGCCCAGCTTCTGATTGGCTGCGTAAAGCCAGTCTAACAATCAGTGACCCGCTTTCTTTGGTTTTAGACAAGGCTCCGCACATTAAGATAACAGATCTTCTGGTTCTATCCTGCTTAATTAGCAATAATCTTGTGGCATCTTTGTGGCTCCTTTTCTTGCAACAAATATGTGTGACAATTATTAAGCTACAAGGTATCCTCCACTTTAAACAGGTATGCCATAAATGATATCCTCATGTAAATCCTCTCACTTCCCAAACTCCACTCAAATATTTCAGCCTTGATTTTAAGGCTATTTAAGGGCCCAACTTTTATTCAATCCAATTGTTCCAACAATAAAGAATATTTCTTATCCTATCTTGCCAAATCTATTTCTTAGTAACTCCATTTAAAGCCATGAAGGGAATTTATTTCCTGCTATGGTTTCTAGTCCCCCTGTTTACAACTGTAAAAGGTCTTGAGAATCCTACTCCCACCATCAACTGGAAAAACTCTTCTCCCAACAATGTCCATCAGAAGGAGTCCTTGGCCAATGGATGGTTCAAGTATCCCTCTGGTCATTGGGAAAGAAATTTCCACTATGGCTGCCATTCTACTCCTCCACCTGCCAAACCCTCATTGGTATGGCCCCACACATCATTCTATCTTTTGATGTACATGGTAGGATATTACCTTTTGGGTTGTTTTAGCTCCCTGATGGGAAGGTTTGCATACTTGGGGCATTTGGGCTATCTTGCTATGGTCACTGTGCCCATTGGTTCAGCCATTGCAGGGCTTAACTTAGGGGCCTTGGCTCACCAAATTAGGGGCTTGTTCCCCTTAAAATGGGTCCCTGACACCTAGTAATAACTAAAGTAAATATAAGTAGAACATAAAAAAATTTACTGATTGTTTCCCCTGCGGCCCCCTCAGCCACAGGCGCCCCTTCAGCAAACTTCATGAGTGTTGGCTGCTCTTCATTTGTTTATACGGGCTTGATCTCCCTTATTTTCTGGGCTACTTGTGTTTCCTCTTGATTTTTGTTTGTTGAATTTTCATTGTTTCTTGATGTGCTTCTGCTTCTTGTTGTGCTTTGTTTTCATCTGTTTCCATTTGATTAGTTTCCTCTTCATTAGTGTTAATTCCTTTGAGATTTCATTTCCTTCAATCAATTTGACTTTTTGAGTATTCCTTCTGTTGTTTTTTTTGTAAATTCCCACAAGTTGTAACTTTCATTATTGAAATATAAATGCTTGAGTATTTCATTTTGTAGATTTAAAACTATACTTGTGTTTTTTGTTGAATATTGTTCCCATACTATCTTTTGTGATTTTGTTTTGCTGGACCAAAGCCCTTCCCTCATTTCCCAGCTGATTTACTACAATTTCCCTTATGATATGTTCAAGCTCAACAACCTTTTGGAGGGATGACTCTAATTTGTTGATAAGGGTGTAGATATTTGACATTTTGTTTGAATTACATCAAAAAACTGGTTTTTATAGTACTAACTTCAATGCATAAATATTTTTATCATCAATAATAAATTAAGAACCACAAATATAAATATTACATTAAAATATTGCAATTAGATGTCAAATCTTGATATTTTGATATTATGTGCATAACTCAATGCATGTTGTTTAATAAAATTCATTGTAAACAAAGCTTTTTTCATTGTAATGTATATAAATGGGCTGTGTTTATATTAGAGAGCCATTAATGCTTAGTACAAATATTGATACATAGTGCATTTAAAGCCTGTATATTTACCTATTGGTAATAATTCTTTAAACTTTTTAGTTGGATTTTGCAAGGTAATAATAATGTAATGGGTTAATAAATTAATGTTTATTATCATTAATTGGCTGATTTTATTTTCTGTGGCAATTGTGCATTTTCTGATATTTATGCACTAGTATCCAATTGGTTGGTTTCACATACAATCACACAGGTGATAGGAAATCAAGTTGCCACCCCGAGACCAGATGTGGTTGGGGTGGTGACTTGATTTCCTATTGCCAAGGCGTAGGAGGGGAAGCTATCCAATTAATTGCAATCACATTATCAACAGCAAATAAACTATCAACACATCAAGGAAAAGACAACATGATAAGATAGATTATAATATATAATTATATTTTATTATTAGCGTTTTTTAAAGTCTATTGTAATCAAGTATCCTTAATAGCAATATATGAATACATAGTGTAGTAATTTGATGGTTTATCTTTTCCCCTCCTTTCTTCCTTAAAAAGAAGTTTTATGGCCCCTGGCTACGCCGGGGGCCAAAAAACTTTTAAAAAATTTCTGCATCATCAGGAGGGTAGCTCATATATCATTATATGGGTTTTTGATTGCTATATTAGTGATTTAGAGTACAGAATATTGCATCATTTCCAGTTTAGAAAATTTTACATTTCACTTAATTTCATATCTAAACATGGTTGTTGAGATTGGATTTTTCATTTGATTTTATCCAGAGTGGAGCTTATTGATTTGGGTTGATTTATCCTAGTTTCTTACTGTAAATTAAATTTGGATTCCAGTTCCTGCAATTAATATCTTAGTTTAATAGTGGCATTCAAAAGTGATTTGAAATTTGGTTCTTGGATTTGACAATCCCGCAAATTCAAAAAACATAGTAAACTTAATGAAAATAGTTGATGGATTTGAATACTTCAAATCTGATTCCAGTTAATTCATTTTTTCCATTGGAAATATGCAGTTTGACTTGAGCTTTGCAAAGTGTCTATGAGCTCCCACATTTTTAAAAAGTCAAATAAAAATACAAAGAATTAAATTTAATTAAAAAAAGGCCATCCCACAAAAGTGATTCAAAATTTGGACCAAGGATTTGACAATCCCGTATTTTTACATTCAGGTTCTGAATTTACAGGAATTTAAATACTTTTTATTTCATTTTAAGATTGAGTTATTTTCATTTTTATACCAATCTTTTTGTTTATCTCAAAAGGTTTGAAAATTACTCTATTTTTCAAGTCCTATTAAAAATATACATTTTAAAAATTAAAGCTGATAACACTCCTTTATGTGATTAGCTTGGAAGCAAGGGCTTTGGGGAGGAAGGATTCAGAGTGCTTGTAAAAAGCTGCCACCACATCAGCTGACATTGAGAATTGACTGACCTCAAAAATATTGAAGAGACCTTCTGTGTTCTGAGTGAGACCTTTTTTACCTTATTCTTGATCCAACCAAACAACTCCTTAATTGGATCCAGAAATAGAGAATATGACAGAAGAAAGAGGAGTCTCATTAGGAAGTCAGGAAGGCAGTGGCTAGAGGTATGGCTGTTTTTGTCAATGGGGGGAACTTGAACACAACCAAATCCACCTTGTGGAGACCAACATTATCCAACAAAACAAGGTTGGTTGTGCCTTGGTAATTAATCCAAAGGTACTCCTTCATGGTTTGGAGAAAATCAAGGAATGCCCCAAAATTGAGGAAACCCTTGATCATTTGATACTGGTCTGAACCACGGGGGCCAAGAAGTGCTACCATTGGATAGGTCTGAGAACAGACAGTTGCACAATGTGCTACATAATTCTTAGATCCCTTCTTGACCCACTCATGCCTTGATCTGAGTGAGGAGAAAAACAACAATTTGTTGATATAAAAGAATTGAATATTGCCAGTATGCTTTAGTGCCAGACAGGTTTTGACATAAATGCAGCAATCCTCAATGGTCTTCTTGCTTTTTCTATTGTACAGAGAAATACCCAATAATTTGCAGGAGAAGCCCAAATCAACCATTGTTTTGTATACAAGAGGTTTTAAAACAGAAATCCCAAGCTCTGTGACCAGTACTGATTGGACAGAAAGAAAATCCAGGGGGCAATCCTTGGCTAACCACTGTTTGATTGCATTGATTTGCACAGGCTGCAGGAGTTTTTGCTGCTGTTTGGCCTTTAGGATCTTGGCAACTCAGCCAAAGTTACTGTATTTTTTGTTGAGGTTGCCAACATATCTGGCTGTGACACCAAATTAGGATATAATCTCCTAAACTGCCATTCCTTTGTTTAGGCAGTTGAGGAGAGCTTTCTGCTTATTATCTGTCAACTGACACCTGCCCTTGGTGGGTACCACAGCATCCAAGCTATCTGGCTCAGCACACAGAATAGAGACCTTTGTGTAAAAGGTGATATCATTCTTGCTTGTGCTGGTGTCATCAATTGTTGAATACACCACATGTGCAGATGGCTCTTTAGTGGTATCTAATGGCTCATAGGGGTGTCAAAAATGCAGGGTAGGAAGTGGTAACTCTGGGATCCAGAGTGCGGGGCCATGTTACAACTGGGTACACAGTGGAGGTATATGTAACCTCATTATCCCCAATGACCTTGGTATAAGAGATTTTGGTAGTAGCCTTGAGGGTGGCTTCTTTCTGGGATTTAAGCTGCTGTTTCTGGCTTGTGACACAGGAGGTGATTGGCTGACGCTGATGTCTTGAGAGGTCTGTGTATCAGCATTACTCTTCTCAAGTTGTGTTCTAGGTCTGTTCTTGGACCCTCTGGGACGCCCTTGTGTATGGGCTGCCCCATGGGCTGGTGCAGAAGCAGGTTGGGAATGAAATTGTCTGCCCATAAAAATAAAATAAAAAACATATATTAGATTAAATATGTATTTATTTGGATTTATTGGCTTAGTTGTGGGTAGTTGTTTTCTCTTTATATAGCCTTTGTCTAACTGTGCTGTTTTAGCAAAGTTACAAGGGGAAAAATATTTAGAAGCTAGATAATAATCTTTATTGTGAGATAGTGCTTATATAGTCAATGTGAATCAAGGATAACAGAAACATGATTGTTGATCACACAGTTGGATGGAAGAAGGGGGTGGCTTGATCCTGGTAATGAGTCAAGCGCCAAAACAAGGTATCCACCATAAAGGATCATCATCTGTCCATGTTGTTGGATTTGGTCATTTGAGTTGACTTCCTAGTCTGGCTTCAAGTGACTGGGTAATTGGATTGCAGGCCACAAACCCGCTTGGTTGAAACCTTGCTGGCAGGTCAAGCCTGCGGTTTTGATACACCTCCCCCCAACTGAAGGTCAGCCTCCTCTGAGGGCAGGTTGTCAGGGAGGTTATCAGGAGCCCGGGCGCCGTATTGGACTAATTGTTGTTCTGTGGCAGGCAGGGCGGTTTATTGTTGTTTTTGTTTTACTTTGCAGGGCTGTAGGAAATCATGGTTTAGGGTCTTGTCTTGCTTACATTTCCAAGCCCTTGCACGAGGTAAGTATTCTTGTTGTTTACCTTTAGAATGATTGCTGGCCCCACTTTCTTGGGTTGTAGTTTGCTCTTGTCAACATTCATGACCCAAACTTTGTCCCCAACCTCATGTCTATTGCAGATGGGGAAAAATGTCTTTTGAAGACGTTCATTCTCTTTTGCTGTTTGCTTGCTGTTAGCCTCTATTACTTGAGGGTCTGAGCGTGGAGGTACTTTCTTGGAATTTCCAGTTTAGGTTCTGTCAATGCTTGAATGATATTGGGCTGTGTGCCGTATACCAGTTCAAACGGGCTTTTCCCGGTGGATCTGTTCACTTGGGTTTAACACACAAGTAGTGCAGTTGGTAGCTGCTTATACCAGTCTTCAGGTCTCCCAGCGGTGAGTTTGGCTAAGGTTTGCACAAGGCTACCATTAAGCCTCTCTACACGTCTATTGGCTTGTGGGTGGTATGGTGTTGTTACAGTGTGTTTTACCCCATTTTTTGCGAGGTATACATTGGTTGTTTTGGAGGTTAATTCTTTCCCTCCATTAGTTATCAGGAGCTCTGGCTTTCCAAACTTGCTGATTATCTCTTTGCCAATAAATTATTGTATATTATTGCCAGTGTGTGCCTTTACTGCTTGGGCTACTGGCCATCTTGTAGCAAAGTCAATGACAGTGATGATGTATTTATTGTCATTGTGTTTTCCTGGCATGGGGCCAACAATGTCAAGAGCCCATACCTTGAAAGGTGGTTGTGTGCAGATGGGAAGTACTGACTTTGGAGGGGTTTTGCTTTTGGCAAATTTCTCACATAACTCACATTAGTCTAAAGCTTCTTGAACGTTGCAATATTTGGTTGGCCACCAGGCCTTATGCTTAAGGAACTCATATAGGTTTTGGCTCTTGGTATGTCCAAGGTCTCTGTGATAGCGTAGGATGGTGTTGACTTGCTGATGCATGGGGATGTAGGGAATGGCTGTGCCATCAGAAATTTTTCTGTGTAGGGTCCCATATACGTCAGCAAATAGGTGTTCATTTTTGATGACTGGTTTCTTTATGTTGGTTGTGCCGGGGGGAAACCTTTGTCCTTTTTTTGTAGTACTAAGAGAGGCCAGTCTGGGTCAAGCCCATTTTCTCCTCTTGAAGCACAGATATACAGGCAGGACAGGGAGTCTGCCATGGCAAGCTTGGCCCCAGGTTTGTACTGGATGAGCATTTCAAACCTCTCCAATAGCTCCATCCAGCAGGCTTGGCGACACAACAGATTTGCTTGCGTTTTGAAATAGATGGGCAACTTGTGGTTGATTAATGCTGTGAATTCTTCCTGCCGTTCTAGGTAACAGCACCATTTAACTAGACAGTGCACAATAGCCAACAGTTCTTTGTTGTGGATAGGGTATCAACACTTGCCATCTGTCAATTTTTGTGACTCAGGCTACAGGCAGTAAGTCACTGTCATTATTTTTGATTTGTAGTACTCCCCCAATGAATGCATCTGAGGTGGCGGTTTTCATTTGGTATTTCCTGTCACGTTTGGGGTATTGTAGGATGGAAGCTGTTGTGAGTTTCTTCTTGAGGCGTCTAAAACAGAGGTCACATTGGGGGGTCCACAAAAACTTGTACTTGGCGCCTGTTATGGAGGATAAGGGGCAGTCAAAACGCCACAGTCAGGTATAAAGCGGCGTACATAGGCCACCATTCCCAAGAAGGTGTGGAGTTCCGACTTATCCTTGGGTGGTGGCATCTTGCAGATGGCCTGTATCTTTTGACTGTCAGGTTTGATGCCATCCTTTGAGACTATGTGTCCCAGGAAGGGTAGTTGCTCACAGAAGAACTGGCACTTGGAGGGTTTGACCAACAGTTTGTGTTGTGCCAAGATAGCAAAGACTGCCTCGAGGTCTTTGTGATGTTGTTCCAACAAAGGGCTGTAGACAATAATGTTGTCCAGGTACACTAGGATGTGCTTGCATATGTGTGGCGCAATTACTTTGTTCATGAAGGTTACAAAGGTGGACAGGGCATTTTTCATGCCAAAGTTGGGCACGACACCTTTTTAGAAGCTGCATTTGGTGTGAAAGGCTGTTTTGGGGATGTCTTCCTCCTTGATGCAGATCTGGTTATAGCCTGCCATCAGATCAATCTTGGAGAAGACTGTGGCTCCTCCTAAGGCGTCAACAAGATTGTCAATCAGTGATAGTGGGTAACAATTCTTAATGGTAACTTTGTTTAGGGCTCGGTAGTCTGTGACCAGACGTAAGGTACTGTCCTTCTTAGTCACAAAGAATATGGCAGCCCCAAAGGGAGACTGTGAGGGGCGGATAAGTTCTTTTTCCAATGCCTCCTTGAGGTAGGCACGTAAAGCGTTATCTTCATTTGGGGTCAGCCTGTAGATCGGGCGCGCCTTGGGTACAGCCCTCTTGAGTTGGATGGAGTGCTGAATGTGCTTCTCAGGGGGCAGCTCAGGCAGCGCTTCCTTGAAAATTTCTGGATGGCAGGCCACAATTTTGCGGTCCTGAGGCGTGGAGGTATCCTGGTGATCCTTGAAATGTATTATCTTGTACTGACAGGAGTCCAAGTTGATTGCCTTCAGGTTTTCCTTCTCATCCAGGGTCTCTGTGATGCGTACAAAGACGTGGTCACGTAGGAGTTGGTCCACAGAGTCAGGGTAGATCTGGTGATTGACGCCTTCATGCTTGATGGTCAACACTGAGGTTGCCCAATCTACGTGAGGATTGTTTTATTGTAACAATTCTAGTCCCAGCACAATATCAAACTTTGGGAAGTCAATGACGGGACCTTGAATGGTGGAGTGGAGGTTCCCAAGCATGACAGAGAAGGGGGCAGTTTCCTTTGTAACAGCAATGTGGTGTTTGTCATCCAGGACCACATTTTTAATCTGCAAAGGATTAGTGACCAGCTTGAACTTATCCACAAAGCTATGTTGACCAGGGTTCAATCTGCGCCCAAATCCAGGAGTGCTGAGCCTATGTAACTGCAAAAATGGAAAGGATAGGACATCAGTTTATTGGGATGTCTGGCAATGGTGTACAGTACTGGGTCCTCCAAGGGCACCTGGATCATTGGGCTTTGATCCACGTCCCTGGGTTGGTACTCATCATTAAGCAAGTCAGGAGTTGCGTGGAGAGAGCTTGGCTCGCTTAATGCTCTTCCTGGGCTTTTCCCTTGTCTTGATTACCTTGCGTGGCAGTGATACAGAAATAGGTTTGGTTTGACTGGCCATTGTTTCCTTTTCCATGTCCATTCAAACCTGTGGGTTTGTGGTTGGCGTTATTCACGTTGCCTCCAGGGGGTGGTTGGGTGGAGCGCCTGCCTGGACAAGAATTCTTGGGGTTTTCTTGTTTCCCAGTTTGTGCTTTATGAAGTGTGTTGGAGGTTTGTTCTGCTTTCTCTGCTTCACGGTACAAGCTTTGCAGGTTGATCACCTGGTCCAGGTTCACATGCCTCATCACATGCAACTTGAAGGTGTTGTAGTACATGAGGTGTATGGCTGGGGTGTTGAAGGCCAAATCAGATGGTGCACAAAGTTGAAGTTCCTTGTAGGCGCGGGTGAGCTCCTTCACAGTGTCTGTCTGTATAAGGAAATTACTTGGTGTATTATCATAAGCGCTGTGTCTTTAAGCACAAATCTTGCCAGGAAGTTTTGCTTAAAGGTATCCCAGTTCTTGTTGGTGTGCTCCTTGTGCCACTTGTTGCACCAGGTGCTAGCGTCATGGGTCAGGCAAATAGAAATTTCTGCAATCCAGAATTGCTGTGGGCATTCCTACTGGACCAGCTTGCTTTGGGCAGACTGGATTCATGCAGCAGCGTTGTTGTTGTTGGCCCCGGCAAAAGGTTCCAAGGCGGCGCTCTGTAGTCTTTGAGCTACGTAGACTGGCATGACACCTTTGTTGGTTGGTTGTGGCATGAAAGTGGGGGCCTGGAAGAACCCTTGTGCAGACATGGTGTTAAAGGCAAGTAGTGATATCACCGTATTCTGGTACAGGACAAAGCCATTGGGTATCTCAGCACCAGGAGTGTACAGGGTCAGTCAGGCGGGAGGCCAGACATAATTCTGTCAAGGATTTATTGACCACGGCGTCTGCGGGCAACAGGCGGAATTTTTCAAGATAAGGTAGGATGGAGAGCCTACCTGTGCTACCAATGTCATAACTGTGCTGTTTTAGCAGAGTTACAAGAGGAAAATATTTAGAAGCTAGATAATAGTCTTTATTGTGAGATAGTGCTTATATAGTCAATGTGAATCAAGGATAACAGGAACATGATTGTTGATCACACAGTTGGATGAAAGAAGGGGGTGGCTTGATCCTGGTAATGAGTCAAGCGCCAAAACAAGGTATCCACTATAAAGGATCATCATCTGTTCATATTGTTGGGTTTGGTAATTCAAGTTGACTTCCTAGTCTGGCTTCAAGTGACCGGATAATTGGATTGCGGATCACAAACCTGCTTGGTTGGAACCTTGCTGGCGGGTCAAGCCTGCAGTTTTGACACCTTGATTAGTGTCTGGCCTTTGAAATAGTATGATAGACTTGACCATCATTCTCTTGACTGATTGGTTAAAGACAACCAGTTGCCATAGGGCTGCCAAGCTTACAAAAGTATCAGCTGATCTTGTTCCTGGCTTCAGGTAATCAGTACTTTTATTATTACTCCAAAGATTAATCCTGATCTAATAATAGTCTTCTCATTGGACTGGACCTAAGTAATCAGGCTTGATGATTCCTGACTATAATTATATAACGCTCATCAGCCAATAAGACTGAGGGTTTCAGAATAATAATTCAAGTTGGCTACTGCCAAACATTTGCACCTGAAGACACATTGAAACTTACAATTAATATAGGTCAATCAGAAAAATACTGCATAATAAAAAACCCAATTGACAAGAAACCAAACTTGCATATGAATGATTAAAAACAGGATACTGCCAAGACGCTATCAAGATAGGCTGAGGCCAGTAATTCATTGAAGTCTCATGCCAGACCAACATGGCTGCCTAACTCTGGGAGCTGAAACTAGTAGTCTGGGGGACATATAGACTGACTAGTAAGAGTTGGAAGCACAAGATAACAATATGGCAAGAGGGCCTATCCATCCTATATAAGGTGCTCTCCTGATTAGAGATTGAGAAGAATTATCACCCTTGAAGATAGAGATTGAAGATCTCTATTGTTGTATCACTACTAGCTAATGCCTAGTAGTCAGAAGAATCCAAATAGACCGCCGCTGTCTATTTGCAGACCAGTGTATTTCTCCTACAGACTTGGAACACCGCCAGACCATATCCCGCCTAGATCCAATTGGTAGCAAAGATTGTCCTCATATAATCTATATCAACATCTCTACTACAATGAATAATAAAGATCTTTTCTCAAGACCACAAAATCTTGACAATTAGTAACAGAACTTCTATATCTGTGATTTGAAGTTTATATATTGTATTATTCTGGGTTTAGAAAATTTTAAACTTTAATCAATTTTTATGTCTAAACATGGTTATTGAGATTAAAGTTTGCATTTGATTTTAGTCATAGTGGAGCTTCTCAATCTGGGTTAGTGTTTCCTGGTGTGCTTAAAATTTATTCAAAGTTGATTTCAGTTCCTGCAATTATTATTTGAGTTTACTAGTGGCATTTGTTTGTGATTTGAAATTTGGTTCATGGATTTGACAATCCTGCAATTCCAAAAAATATAGTAAACTTAATAAAAGATGGTTGATGGATTTGCACACTTGAAATCTGGTTCCAGTTAATTCATTTTGGCCACTTGAAACATGCAGTTTGACGTGAAATTTTCAAAGTGTCTATGAGCTCCTGCAGTTTAAAATATTCAAATAAAAATACAAAGAATTCAACTTAATTAAAAAAGCCATCCCGCAAATGTGATTTGAAATTTGGACCAAAGATTTGACAATCCTGTATTTTTACCTTTAGGTTCTGAATTTACAGTATCCCAATAACAATATTCTTCTCCCATTTATTTCTTGTTACCCCTCTGTAGGAGAACAGTCAGCATTCAAACTGTCTACATGTAGCATCCTCCATGTCAACAATCTCAAATTTTGTTTTGGCTTTATTTTTTACAATTTCACTTAAAACTTTGAATTTGAAGTCAAATTTAACTTTTGTCATCAGGAACAATTATTTAAGGTAAAAAATCAATAAATATGTAATAAAAATACAAAAATATTTTTTGGGAATTGTCGACATGGAGGATGTTACATGTAGACAATTTAAATGCTGACTGTTGCCCTGTAGGTTGCCTCATTGTCACTTATCTTGAATCATTTCTAAGCAGCAGGTTGATTTGATGGAGATTTCAGGAATGCATGTGTTGGAGTGGATCCAAGTTTTGGAATTAGTTAACCTATCCTTTAGTTTCAAGATCTGCTGCCAGATATTGGTCCTGTGGAATTAAGATCAGGGTGGAAAGTTTTTGGGATTGCATCCGTTTATATCCGTGAGCTTTGGTTTTTAATAAGTTGTGGATTTCTCTAGCTCCTATTAGTCAAATATGGCGCAATAGACTATTTAGGCTGAAGGGTGAAATAAGCTCACCAGTGTGATAGTGTCAACCGCTGATTCGTTGAATTTAAGTAAATTCGAATTGATTGGTTGACACCAAAATGACAGGTATAAAACTCAACCTCTCATCATTCAATAAACCTGTTCCTATCTCCCTATCTATTTTGGTCTTTTTTGTAGTTCACTACTACACCAATATCTGTAGATTGGGGTTTGCATCAGCAGAAGACACCAATCATTCCTAGCAAATAAGAAAACCTAGGCAGCGTATGGTATTCATTTTTTTACAGTTCTAAACATGGATTGACACTGGAGGATTTGAAATTGGGTTGCTATTTTTAGACCAAAAGAGTTGCAATTGGAAAGGGTATAAGATAGCACAGATTTAGGATCTTCAATCATTTAATATGCTCTTGAAATGGTTTGAAGTAGTAATGGAGTCTTTGTCATTCCAGATGAGGTACAAATAAGCAAGGTATGGCAATATTTTTCCAATGAAAAACGTAGCTTGGTTGCTTCCCAATCTTGGTTTTGCTTTTTCCAAGTTTTGCATATCAGACAGCAAAGCTAGCAGCCGCCCGGTTATCTGCATTTTGAACCAGAATGTTTCTCAGGGACGTATTGAAATAACAATGCCGCTTGGTACTGGTATTAGATATGGATCTAATGGAAGAGCAGAGGTCGTTGCTAGATTAATAGCTTCTTCTGCTATCAATGACCTTGTACTTATTTACATTTGCAAAGCATAATAATATATCAGGACGATTTAGAAGCATATTACGAGGTTATTCCTGATGAGAGCTCCACGAAAATCAGCCTTTATGGAGGAAATATTACTGGATTGGCTAGAAGCATTTCAATGAGCCTGAAGAAATTGAATTTTACTGCTGAGCAGATCAAGTTGCAAATATTGGATTCATTAGATGGTATTATCATATCTACTATCTAACTTTCAGCCTATAAAAGCAGAATCATGAATGAAAAGGATAAAATTGTTGAGTTGCAAAAAGCATACATGTTGGGATCAGTACGAGATGAACAATATGGCAAAGGTATCATTCCACTCTGATTTTAATCAATAGCCCTTTTAAATATGCTATTAATGCCTGGAGAGGATTTGAGGGTTGAGTTTTTCAGTTTGATCCTGTGCTACCGTCAGGTTAAGGGTCTATATGTGGACATATATGCCAAGCGTAAGTAACCTTCAGATACCCAATTTTTTGCTGTTTTCGAATATTATTTTTCAAGAGGAATAAGGCTCAGGAAATTTTCTTTCTGTGTTAGCTAAACTTCAAGCTATTAAAGATCTTGGAATACCACTGGAAGAACTAAGCACATACTTTTTGTATGAGCCTCACTTAATAAAGCCCAATTGTCCTTTAAGCTCAGAAAAAGATTTTGTTTCACATGAGGGAGTAAGCAAAGCTTAAACGTATTTACCCTCAATTGACCTTTTTAGCCATCCTCCCAATTTATAGCACAGAACCAGTACTGACAATATTGTTTGATCTTCCACTGTCAAGAAAAGAAGTAAGTTGTAAAGTGTGACTCTAATTTGAAGCTGCACCATTTTGTTTGCCAGCTCATTATTCATCCTTGGATGGATTCTATATTTTTAATATGGAAAGATAAAGGCTGGATTCTGCCATTGCAGCATGATGTTTCTGAAAGATCCAGCTCTTTCACTTTGAAGCTGATTCTTCCCCTCACCAAGCAGGGCCTTGGTAAGGCTGCCCATCTTTATGTTCTGCTAAATATCCAAGAGCACATCAAAGATATTACAACACAGCTTTTCATGTTTCTTGATTTTTTTAAAAAACCCCAAATTTTGACATCAATGATTAAAGAGGTAGCCCTTATTTTAATCTACCTCACTAGCTAATTTCCTTGTATGTTTTCAAAAGATGTGTATCCTGCACTTCTCAAAAGAAAATGACATAAGCTTGCCAAGCTTTTCTCAATTCACTGAGGAACAATCATGTGTTGCATTTTGGGGGATTGAGCAGATCTTTTTCATCATTAAGCTGATGGATTCTTTGCACAGCAAAAAAGCAAGGTAATTGTGTATTTATATTTGGTTGATTATCCAGAATGGTTCTTGTTTCTGAGTTGCCTCCACCAGTGGACTTAGGGCCTATTTTATATTTCTACAACCTAGCATACTTCAAGGGATCCATTGCTGATGCCATTGATGTAAGCCATTTGAATTTCCTTTAACTTTATAGTTGATCACCAAAACACCCAAGCCTCCTAGAAAGAATACATATCTTGCTCCTCATTTCATGGGATCTAAAGATATATCTCTCTCAGCCCAAGAGTCTATAGTACGCTACAAAACACTGTTCTCTAGCAATAGATCAGTCATTTACCTTGGCCTCTTTCCAATCAATAGGCGGGGGTATGATTTCATGACATATCTTAGATGGTACCACCTATTGGACTCTGCGTTGAGCAGGCTAAGGGTTTATGCTGCAGCTGCTGCATCTTACTATAGACTGGAATTGGTGGATGAAGGTTTGGTGATTAAGGTTTTTGGAACTGAGCAAAGTGTGTCTCAAATTTTAAGTGATATAGTCAGTGAGCTACAAACCCTGTGTAGCACATATCTAAGCAACTATAAAGAGATGGGTGGATATATGGTATTATAATTTAAGTGATGCTAAAACATAATCAGTCTTCTGAGCTCATCCCTAGTGATATTGCCAGGTTTGTTATGAAGTCTATGCTAGATCACAGCCGCCTGGCATATGAGAAGCAGATTGATTTTGGTACTTAGCTGATCATAGACTGACCTTAAGATACCCCAACAGAAACTGTCACAAAGATGAGAGATTATTTTCACCAACCTTTTTATTACCGGGCAATGATTGTTGGGAGAAGTCCTGCAAATGTAATGTCTACACTAGCTATTAACAATTAGATTTCTATAGTAGTTCCTGGTGCAGTAAAGCTCTTTCCTGCCCTTTTCACCCCACTATCTTTATCAACAACCCCTGAATCTAGAAACCCTACATATCTTCAATTGGGCCACCCCAACAGCCAAAACAGTGGGTTGGAATACTTCTTGACACTTGCCGTCTGCCCTGACATTCATTTAAGAGTTGCACTTGAAATATTGGCAAGCTTTCTTAGCAGCTACTTGTATGAAGAGATATTCAAGTATGGATGCAGGATACACAATGTGGATTCCTTTATCCATCAAGCCAAGGGGCAGTATGGCATCCTAATATCTCTTGATGGGACCGAGTCATCAGAGACTTTAGAAAACTTTCTTAAGGCCACTTTGGAAGGATTCCAGGTAAGTTTTGGTGAAACCAACTAATCCCAGAAACGCTATGGGGAGATTCCCCTAAAGAAGATATCTGAGGAATATAATTATGTAATGTATAAATATCACAACGTCAAGAAGTTAAGCATAGAATGGGTTGCTGAAGACCTGTGGACAGGGTCTAATTCAGTGTGTGTTAATCCAATTCTGCTTATGAATCCCAGAATAGTCGCTTCATCTAAGAGTACCAATTCATCTAACTTGGGATACCTGCCAAACTTTGATGTCATACAGAAAGATGTTGCCAGCTTAATCAGTAGAGCCTTTAGTACTGCATTAGAATCTAACAGAAAAGTATCCATCCATTTCCCAGTTGGCCAAAGCCCCATAAAAAATATCTGGGAAGAAGATGATGTTGGAGATCAATGTTGATTTGTCCTGCAATGGCACCAAGAAACAAATCTTCACTTTCATATGTATGGTTGCATTAGAGCCATTTTAATAAACACAGTACATCAGTGGGAAAAAGTCATGTCAGCACAGGTTATATTTAATTCAGCAGTAGCCTATTTAAAATTATGCTGAAAGCTGGGTATAACTGCAAAGCTAACTCATATGCCCATCCAGCATTCTTTAAATGACAACATTTTCTAAAGGTAGCAGAATAAAATAAAACCTGGCTACCTTTTTCTATACTGGCAACCATGTTATTCAAAGACAGGGTAAAAGGGTAAATAGTTCAAAAGCTAAAGATGCAATGAATCTTGCTTGCTAGAGATAAATGCTTATACAGCCTTTATGCTCAATTCCAGAGTCAGAAGTACCCAGTGAGATAAAAGGCTGGAAACAAGCCTTGATTGATAATATTGATTTATAAACTGTCCCTGAAAAGGGTTTAACTCAAGTGACAGTTCTGGCTTTACATGGTGAGAGTGTGGGCAACTTAAATCAACATATAGCTAGCTATTTCTTAGCAAGGCAGGTAAACTCAATACCAATTAAAAGGATTGTTTGCAAATCATAATTTTGACAAAGAAAAACCTTTCTTCTATTTATTATAGAAGAAATACACTTCAGAAAGTGTGTTTGTCACAAATTTGGCTAAGAGCTTGTATGTTTGTTATGTTGATTAAATTTTTACTACAGTTATGCTTTTTACTAAAGACTAAGCTTAGAATTTCAGTCAAATACCCAGTATGATTAATAAATGTTGTATATAATAATTGATTCTTTACTTATTATTGTGTAAAAGAGTTATATAGAAGAAAAAATATTGAATTTCTGCCACAATGCGCTGAGATCCTCCAAGGCTCAAGTCATTTCCTATTTAATTTCAGCCTGTATTAACTTCTGATCTTAGGATCAAGTTAATACTGATTAATTGTGCAATCTGGAGACAATTGACCAACATATACATTATCCAGTGTGCAAAGTTGGGACAACACACCATTTCAAAAACAGCATCTTGAAAAACGCTATTTCAAAATACACCATCTTGATTTTTGCTATCTCAAATTCATAGTAAAAATGCCATTTCAATTTACGGCATTTCAACTAAGAAAAAACAGGGTTTAAATTTATATATTTTTTAACTCCAAAAATAACCCAAAAAATTCTCAAAAAAATCCAAAAAACATATCTAGACTTAAAAAAGCCTCAGAATTCCAAATCTGCAATAAAAAATGGGGTCAATTAGTAGCAACATAGTTGTGTAAAGCCCAAAAGTTAAAATAATCCCAAAAACAACTATTTCCATCTATTTTAACTATAAACTATATTTTAAAATAAGCATAGAATTGTACCAAATACTAAATAAAACTAAAAAATGATAAAACTAAAGGATAATAAGAGAGAAAATTGGGAGGTGTTTATTGGAAAAGGGCTCAAACATTGGTAGAAAGAGCAACTGAGATAGCTTGGAGATGCTCAAGCTTTCTATTCTTAGGATAGTATGCAAGAACCACCTTGCTAATTTCATTATATTTCTTTACAGCCTTAGTCTGCTTGGGGTGTTTGCCCTTGGACTTTATGCCAGTCTTGAAGAGCCAGGCAGAGATGGCTTGCTGAGGTTTTAAATGCATCATTATCTTGTTGAATTTGGGCTTATGAACCCTAACCCTTGTAGTAAACTGGCTATGCCACCCTTCAAGGGAAGAGGTGGTCTTGATCAACCCGTCTTTGACCTGCTTATAGCAGTTTCACTGGATTGAGTCACCGCCTTTTCTGATGTGGTGTGCTCCTTGAAAAATACCATTCATTAAGTTTCAAAATACTCAATAAAAAGCGCAAAGGCTGCCTGGTTGGCAAGGATATAAGGATGGCAGAGGAGGGCGTTGTAAAAGGCATTTATCTCCTTCTTTCTCAAAAGAACAAGGGCAGCAAAGCAGTTGAACACGTCCTTGACTTCTTTAGTGCCTTCAGAGTTGACCAGCTCATGAAGATCAGAGCACTTTTGGAGGCAGCAGCAGAGTGCCTGCCAGAAGTGAAAGTAGCATCCCTGGGAGAGCTCTTGAAGACTCTAATGAAAACATTTGCCTGAGCCTGTTTAAAATCCACTACCATATATTCATGGTAGGAAAGACTTTCTGGCTGCTTCCTGGTTGGGGTGGCTTTCTCTTCCTGGTACTGGGCTTTCTTTTTGCGCCCTCTGGTTTCCTTTGGCTCCTTTTTGATGGTCGGGAGGATCTCATCCAACTTGGCCTTTAAAATTGTAAAAACACAGACATAAGCTTCCTGCCTTTTGTTTGGAAGGAAGTAGAAGACCAGGGGAAGAATCAGATTTTCAACCTGCCTATGGATGTTTCAAAGCTGGTTAAATAGCTTTGGGCAGGTGGAAAAAGTTCTATCTGCAAGCCAGGTCTTGCATTTCAGCAGGTTGTGCAGATTCTGTGAGCTGGTAAAGCAAATGATGCGCCCAGAGGCATGTTAGCTGTTGTTGTGGAGAATTAATCTCTCCTCATGACAAGATAGTTTTTGTTCCTCAGTAAGGATCACTTGATCAATTGATGAAACACTGACGCCTTAAGTGCTCAGAGCATATCTCTGATCAATGAGATATCTCTGTAATTTGGAGGCGCCACCAACAGTGGCAAGTTGGGTGTCATTTAAATTAAGGAGGGCATCATTGACAAATTCAGTGGCAGTTTGATCCTTGGTGATTGGGATCACCTGGCAAAAAAAACTAGCAGATCAGTTGATAAAGGGGGTTGAAAGGCTTGGTGCAGTCATGCCCAGTAGTCATGACCTTGAACCTAGTAAACCCATAAGTGATGAGTCTAGCAGGGCACCCAATGTTATCACATTTGTAGTGATGTTGGTGGATTGATTTCTTCTTGTCATTACAGCTGAAGCTGTAGCCCTTGTAAACAAAGCGGGTACCCCCTTTCTTAGTCATTATGGGGTAGCTGGCTGGGCATGTGGAGGGCACAGCAAAGGTGCCATTTCAATTGCAGATATTGTAGATGATATATAGATCCCAGAGATTAATTTGCTCATCTACAGAAGCACTAGGCTCAGGCTCCTGTTCCTGTTCCTCTTCATGCTCTGAGATGGGATCAGAGTGGCAGTTGAAGTTGAACAACTTCTCTTGGGGGTCTGAAGGAGAGTAAACAAAGGAGAGTGTGGAGGGGTAGGACTGTTTCCCTCTGGTTCAGGGGAAGGCGTGAGTGTCTTTGGGGGAGCTTTACACTTAGCAGGATGATTTTTAGGGATAGTTTTGGCCTTCTTGGCCTTGAGAAGAGTTATCTTGGACTTGGAGGCCTTGATAGCCTTGGACGCAGCTTTGTTGATGGACTTGGGAGGCATCTAAAAGTGAATTAGCATCAAAATATGAGAGTTTTTTAAAGAGAAATTTGAGAATGTTTTTAATATAAAAGTAGAATTTTTTTACATAGAATTTTAGAAAATTCTTAAAATATATAATATCAAAATTTCAGTGTTTTTATTTTGTAAAAAATGTTTTTTTATTAGTTACTCAAGTATGCAAGACTTTGAGTTTTGACTGAAAACTTGCAGTCAAATTGGTGTTTTCAAAGTGATGTAATTGAGGTGCCGTAGCTCAAAAACATAGTGTTTTTGACCATTTTTAATATTAAATTAACAAATTTCTGGTGGAGCTACCTCAACTGAGCCAAAGAGTAAAACTTGAATTTCTCAAAAACTAGCTTATACAACTAGGATTAAAAAGTACCCAGTTGTTTAGAGGAGGCCAAAAAATATATATCTGCAAAGTTTCAGGCAATTTCTTACATTTTTTTATTAATATGAGTTTTAACGTCAATCTTTACTTTTGAAAAGTGGAAAGCAAGAATCACAGTGGGAGAATTGATATAGCGTAACCTGGCATCATATGTTTTCCCCCTTATTTTCCCCTATCCATTGTGCGCATCAAATCAATTGGGTGATATGAAACTTGGTGTAATTCAAAGTGACGTAAATTGAAATGGCTTAATCACCCCCTTTCATATTAAAATTACTATTAAAATATTTTATTAAGAGTACCCTTATCAACATATCCATGTATAATAAATTTATAAATTACATATAACAAAACTGGTTTTTTTACCCAGCAATGACAATCACTTGAAGGACTATCATAGTGGTGTTATTTTAGGTTGTTCTTATTATAAGTGTCTTAGATTAATACTACAGGAACATCTTCTGGCACTATACAACAGGCTTTATTTTAGTTTGGGTATGAGCTTATTTTAGTTAAAGATAAATAGTGTGATTCAAAATGATGTAGAGTTGATATGGCATAAACACGCCCCACACTAAGTGATTTCATATGTAAATAAAGTTAGCAAAATAAGATTTAATTAATCTGACTTGAAGTGACGGAATTGAGATGGCGTAAATTGAAGTGCCGTTTTCAAAATGGCGTGTCCTACCGCAAAGTCTATTTGTTCTATTGTTCTCAAATTCTAATGGATTCCCATGCTGTCTTTAACAGTGATGATTAGTTTAATAACCAATCACCATGCAACAGTGTTCAACAACATATCCTTTAAAAAACCTCAAAAATCAAAGGGAAGAAAAAATAGTATGGAATGCCTATCCAAAACTTTGCACTTTATCAAGATAGTCAACTAAAAACTTTACAATTATCATTAAGCTTAACATTACTAACTTACAAATAACCAAATAGAAACACTTTCTTATGTTGATTATGTTGTAAATTGTGCTAATAATGCTATTTTGATATGGCCCACAAATTGCAATGCTTGCAAAGACCTAGTTGGGATTGCTTTTTTAATTCCAACTGTTGCCCCATTTTAATAAATGGGTTGAATTAAATATTCACACATTATGGATTTTGCTACCTTGGTTATTATTATCATTGTACAATTTTAAGCTCAACCAGACCCCTTGCCTATCTAGTGAACAATTCCTGCTCCCAGTATACATATAAATAGAGTTCTCACTCTAAATAAAGACAAGCTTATCCACATTTGCGTTAGCATTTTATAATCTTTAAGACTTTTCTTTCCTTTTCATTGAAAGGAAGCCCTCTTTAATATTTTCAAGGAATTAAGGTATGTCTCCTTGATTTTGCCCTAAAGAATAACCCAAGGCTAGCTTCAAACCTCAGACCTTTTTTAATAAATTTTCCTGCTATGTTCTCTTGTATATTGTCCCCAAGAGCTGAACACAACAAAATGGTGCTCACTACAGGGGCTGGCAGCCCCTTGGTTATTCCATTATACCGCACATTCTCTGGTCTTTTACCTATTGTTACTGAATTACCCAGTTTTCCTAAGGTTTTGAGTCCTTCTCTTTAAGAGAATATTATTAATAATTCTAAAGCATCTATAGTATGGTGTTGTTTCCTGGGCCCTTGTGGTTCCCTTTCAACTTTTTTTGCTAGCTGTTGGGAATTTCAACCAAGCAATGATGCCAATTATAACGGAGCCCACAGATTGGGATTGCTACAGCCAGATCCATAAATTAGTAGTACAAAATACAATGATACTAATTATGACGGAGCTTGCAGATATGAATTGCAGCTACCAAATAACATAAATTGGTAGTATAAATTATATGCATATTGGATCAGCAGTAGTCTGCTGACCTGAGCCTTAAACTAGCCAATTATAAGTGCCTCTGCAGCAATTAAATGACACATGATTTGCTGCCGCAGCACTTTAAAAATACACAAGCGCTGGTGCACCGCCTAGCAATTGGATTAGGTGCCAAAGCGCCAAACTACTTTTACGTCAAGCGCTGCCACGCCAACTGAAAATTATTGCAAGCACTGTGCACCGCTTTACTTTTACATCAAGCACTGAGGCTCTGAGTTCAATTCTCCATAATCTCAAATTTCCACATTTATCACATTAATAAGCATTAAGCTTTCAGTATGCCAGAGAAGTAGGAAGTGATCCTGAAGTACTAAGTTATTTCATGCTAGCAAGGATCACCTGTGCTGGGTGAAGATGTATATATTCCATTGGTTGATATGCAATAAGCGCCAAACCTAGATTAATAATTACCCAAATTTGGGGCAAATTAGAATGTCCTAGAAGACATTGCTAGCAGCCCAGAGATTACCCTGCAGAAGGTATAAGAAGAATTAATCATTTACAATAAATCATCTTTAAAAGCATCTTTATTTTATCCTTAATCTGGTTGACCTTTATCCTAATCCTTAAGTGCTTCTGCACAATCAGAATACATGGCTGGACAATAATCCTGGTTTCATTCAATCCTGGTTGTTCTAATACAATACTGCTCATATATTCACATATGACTGTATTCAAGCAAATGTCCTGTGCCCTATAATCTCAAATAATTGTGGTACTGTAATACAAAAAGCGCAACACTGGCCTTGATCAAGCACATGTTACTGCTTACTCTCTACTTCATACTGGCACAGTGGCCATGCACTATATTCCTATCTCTGTCCTGGTTATGCTTATGAAGACCTGTATTCCTTCTTACTGGACTTTGTCCTCTCTCCTAGTTTAATGAAACCAATGTATATTGTTAGTGTGCTGGTGAATCAATCCATCCTTCCTTCCTTACTTCACAATCAACTAGTGCTTGTCTCCCAAAACCAGCTCATATCTGCAGTGGCAACTTTGGTGACCAATAACCATGCTCAGAACATGGTATATCAATAATGGACTCACCATCTCTTTGCTTATATATACAACAACCAACACAAGGCCCTAGCATCCTGAGAGTATTTGACCTCTTCCTTGAATAACCTTTGACCATCTTTTCCTTGGTACATTTTGAAACATCTGTGTGAGCTGAATGAGCACCACATTAGCTGACAAGGTAAAATTAAAGCCGCCCTCTTACGCTAATGGCTAGATTTTGAGACCTTGTAGAAGAGCTTAACCAATCCTGTGAACATACCAATGTCCAGTTTGAGTTATTTAGAGAGTGTGTAGATGAGTTAGGCAATAATCTACAACAAAGATACAAAAATGATAAGGCTACACTGAGCAACACACTATAACAATTCCAAACATATGTTGATGATAAGGTGTCAGGAAATCCTTTCCTGACAACAAAAATAATGTTTCTGTACTTAGAAATTGTTTATTCTCACCAGTGACACTCCATCCAGAAAACAACAAAGAATTAGATATTACATTCAATATTATTAACAAGTTCTTGGACAGGGATCAAACCCAGAACCTAAAAGAGAAAGCAAATGTTAGTTCACAGTCAAAGTTCCAACTTAAATTATCTATTTATGTTGATACTATTCATTCAAATTTTGCTCTGGCCTTTGGATATATCTTCAAAACTGTTAATAGATCTTCTGATAACATCACCTACCGCTTGAATCCTGATTGGCTGTGTAAATCATGCCTGCCACTCTGGGACCCGCTCTTCATTCCTTTTTTTCAAGCTCTGTACTTGAATATCATGTATAACCATCTGAAGAACCACTTAATTGTGTCTAGTTTTGTGGCTTGGTCTTGTTGTCTCTTCTTATATAAGGTTCTTATGCATTTTATTAAGTTCCAGGCCCAGTTACACATGTTAAAATGATTAATTTTATTCATAAGCTAGTGAAACAACAATGTAAGTCCCCTTTTATCACTTCATCTTCTTAAATATTCTCAGCCCTCTATTGGGGTATTTAATAGTGTAATATCTATTATCTCTACTTTTTCCAACAATAAAGACTTATTTCTACTCTACTCCTGCTCACACTTATCTTCTGATCTCTTCTTTGAAACCATGAAAGGAATTTTATTCCTGTTCTGGTTTCTAGTTCTTTTGCTTACAGTGGTATTGGGCCTTTAAAACCCTACTCCCACCACCAACTGGTACAACTCCTCCCCCAATGACGCCCACCAGAAGGAGTCCCTGGCCAATGGGTGGTTCAAGTATCCTTCAGGCCACTGGGGAAGAAAGTCCCATTATGGTTGCACTACAACTTATCCTCCTCCAGTTGAACCCTCGCTGGTTAGACCCAATGCATCTTTCTACCTGTTGAGATACTTGGTAGGGTATTACCTATTGGGTTAGTTCAGCTCCTTGATAGGTAGATTTGCCTACTTGGGCCACCTTGCCATGGTCACAGTGCCCATTGGCTTGGTCATTGCAGGACTTAACATAGGGGCTTTGGCCCACCAGATTGGGGGCTTGTTCCCCCTCAAGTGGGTCCCTGACAGAAGGTGGCTTCTGTAACTATGATGTCATCCACACTTTCTCCTGAACACCCTTGTCAGAAAATTGTGGACCATGGTATTTTATCATCAGCCAGATGATATCCTAAGTCTTCTAATATTAGGAAAGTACAGAGAACCTGTGACTTTGGTGTAACCTTTGGCCCAGAATATTGTTGTCATCAGAAGTAGCAAGTCTGACAGGGCCCAAGGCCCAAAGGATTTGGGACGGTTCTTCCTACTTCTGGATATAGGTTCATAAGTTGTTGTCTCTATATTTTAATATAGGGTTTAATACTGTATGGCAACAGTATGATATTTTTCTCTCCACTTAATTAGAATTGAACTAGGGAAAGGATTTGAAATATCAACTCTTTATTAGAAGACTGATATTGAGGCTGTCCCAGCTGCCTGCGTTTTTCCAAGTTAGCTTGGCCCAACATTGAGTGTGTGCAGTTTATGACAGAAGTTTGCTTGACAACTTCCACAGCTCAGTATCCTTTCTGAAGCTGTGCAACTATCCCTTAATGTGAGCAGAGTAGCTGTGGACCTGGACCACGTTCCAGGTGGCTAGCTAGCCTGACTGGCTACTAGTTGGTGGAGATGATTATTTCTCAATCAGAGCTACTCTAATACAATAAGCTCAAAGCCTTTTATCTTGGAGTGTTTGGCCTGACAGCCCAGTCTATTTTGGGCTCTTCTAAAAGTGTTTCAGATGATGGCCATATGATGGCCCAGTCTATTTTAGGCTCTTCTAGAAGTGTTTCAGATGATGGTCCTTATGATGGCCCTTGTTCTAGAATATAATTTAAAGTTTAGAATAGTAATTATTATGAGAAGCATGTTTGAGGTGACTGTTGAGGTGGACTAATTAGTTGCACAATATCTGTATGTTTCACTATTAATTAGTAATACATGAAATTGTTAATGCCAGGATATGATTTGGTTTTTGGTTCATTGATCCTGCAATCTTTGGCCCACATCATTATGTTGAAACAATTCCTAAGAGTGATTGACAGCTAGCCTGTGTTAATTGGTTGAATCCGTTAATTAGTCAATATCCCAAAATCCTGACAACCCTCATGTATCTTAGGCCAAGATTTAAAAGGCTATTGCTGAGTTCAAGGCCATCAATTGTTGTCAATATGCCACTTTCAATGTACCTATCTTCAAACCCACACCTGATCCTTGCATTACTATCTTGAAAGACCAGGTGTCTACATTATAAAGTGAAATTGCTTACCTACAACAGCTCTCAGATCATGAGAATTCTTTTTTTGGATCTGAAATCAAAGGAAAGATTGAAGATGAAAAGGCACAGGGCCCTGAAGATCATGGGTGCTGCCCGGGTCTAGAAGGGCAGCCACACATTAACTGTGTCCTTGGCTTAGACAACTTGGCTTCTGTGGCAAACAATGTTGCTGAAAGACAAGATGACCTAGAAAAGGAGGCTCAAAATCTCACCCAAATAGCTGAGACCATGAAAAAGAAATTATTCCCCTTGCTATCCTAAGTTATCACCATGGGCAATAGGGTCAAGAGGATTGCAGGCACTCTGGCTGTTCACCGGATACAAATTAATGAAATTAAAATTGTAGCAACTGTGTCTAGAGATGTTGGAGGCCAGAATAGCTTCACCATAGATAAATTGAAATAAAACCTTTGTCTTCTGTGGGCCATACAACCTGCTGCAGAGTCCAATTTTTAAGGGGCTCCATCATCAATATTCTCAGCACAGGTGATAACAGCCAGTCTACCTCCACCTCCATCAATCTCAACTATAATCCAATCTTTAAACAGATCTTTGACCCCAAGATTTTCACCATTACAGCATTTATGACTAATTACAAGACTTTCATAAGAAGGGACACTGCCAATCTCAAAAAGCAGCATATTATTACCTGTTTTCACCCTACTTGTCAGAAAGTTTTTGTTCCTGAGCTCACTTCTATTGTTACTTGGGACAATATAAAGAGAATCCTGATTGAGAGTTTGAAGATGATCTTAGTTTAGATGTCAAGAAGGATACATTTATGTACATTGCCTTCAAACCCAAGGAAACTATGCTAAGTTTGAAGACTGGTGTTACATCAAATGTCAATAACTCATCACCAATTGCTGGTTGACTCCCTGGGAAGCCTATACTGCTTATTTTAATGTGCTTAAAGTGAATCAACTCCTGTGCTTACACTTTGAAGCGCACAAGGCGTTCCTCACCTCCATGAAGAGGATCAAGACTCGTATTCAAGAGATACAATTGGCACATGGTGGGACTGTGGTATGTTAAAGTAAGGCCAATAATGCCAGCACTACTTTCTGCACCCCTTGCATTCTGACTTTAGGCTCTAATAGACAACCAAAATGTCAGGGTTGACATAACTGTGGCCAGATAGATCATCACTCTTGGCCTTGAAAAAACCTGCAAGTAAGAAGATGTAACCCAAAGAATCAGTTAGGAAAACATAGGTTAACTTAGATGTGGAGACACTATCAGTTGATCTACCTTCTTGGGCTTCTCCTGGTACTCTCACTGACAATGAGCTACCTTCTTTATCTGGCCCTACTATCCTTCATCTCTTCTATGATCTCTTGAGTGATTCAAACCCAAAGATTCAGATTATTATGATGATGATGGTGATAGCTATTTTATGTTGGCTGTCCTAAAACTGTGTATGTCTTTTATAAGCTTCTTTCAGGAAAAAGCACTATCACAACCCATCTTTTTCCAGAAAAAGACAAAGCTATGGTAGCCTTTCCTTATATTGTTCAGTCTCATCACCCTCCTGTCTTAGTTGATACATCTTAAGAAGCAGCTGAACTTGCTGAGGCTCTCTTCTGTAATGTTTCTGTATTCCTACCCTTGCAAACTTTTTACAAGAAAATTCCTGCCTTGAAATGCATGTTGGCAAAGTGGGAAAAAGAACTTGTGACCTCCCAAAATGTTCTGGTTGTCTTGTCTCATTTTAAAAAGTTACTACCTGTGTGAAGGTATCCATCCAGAAATTCAATATCAAGGCCATCTTTGAAACAGGCTTTCCTATCAATGTTTTATCTTCTAGGTTGGTGAAGAAGCTCAAGTTAGCATCCAACCTTAACTATACCCAGTCTTATATAACAGCTGGTATAGCTCAAACTTATGCCATTGATGTTTACTCTGCTTTACAAATGATATTTGGAAAACTCCTCATTGCTTTTTCCGCCATTGTCTTAGAGAACAAAAGCTATGACCCTCTGGTAGGTACTCAATTCCTACAAGAGTAAAATGGGATTATCAAACTTCAAGATAAATACCTATCTCTCTTGGGTTATGAGGTACTTTTGATCTTCAAAGAGGCCCCTTGTATCTCTGGCAAAAGGCTTAAGACTTTTTACTTGAGTGCCCCATAGTTATATTCTTCCTCAAGTTCAGGATGTACTCCTTTAATATGTGCTCACCTCCTCTATCTTGCCCTGCTGCAAAAGGAGTCATGTTGCTTGTCCCAGCTGCTATCATCATTCCTCCTGGTTTTCAGGTCATCATTAAATCTCATATTTATTAAGAGCTACCTGAGAAGACTGAATCTCTGAGCCATAAGAAACCTCAATTATGTCCCAGAATTTGGATCAAAATCATAAGAACCTCATACAGCTGCTGTTAGCTAACTTGATAGCCTCCCCATGCATGTATCTTGGGAGCAAGTGGTAGGGCACAGATGTATATTAGGTGCAGAAAAGGTGGTCTCTCTCTATTTTTTGGTATATTAAGCAACTTTAATTTACCTAAAAAAGACCCTCAGGTGCTCACCCTATTTACCACCATCAATTTCCCCAGCTGTCTCTGATACAACAACAACATGTCCTTAATCTGTTAGATCAGTTTAAGGACATTTTTGCATCTGGTCCAGCTGACTAAGGATTAGAAACAGAGGTTATCCATCAGATTGACACAGGAAGTGCTCCTTTCTTCTGTGTCAAGACTTATCATTGTAGTTGGGTAAAAATGCCCAAGTATCCAAGAAGCTATACAAATCTTGGATGCTGGGTTGCTGGCCCCATCCCAAAGTTATTGGTCCTCTCTTTTATTAATCTTTAAGGAGAATAATGGAGGACATATGATTATGATGGACTACTATCACCTTAAATTCCTCATCAAGAAGAGCTTTTATCTCTTGCCTCAAATAGATGATGCTTTTTGGTGTTTAGAGGGTTCCAAGTTCTTCTCTGCAATGAACTTGGCTTCAGGGTATTGGCAGGTCAACCTATCCCCAGGATATTGAGATAAGGATGCACTCATTACGTCTGAAGTCCTGTTCAAACCCACTTGAGACCCCAAGGGCTCTGTAATGCAACTGCTAACTTCCAATGTGCTGTTGCAACTGAACCAATGAGGATTCAGTATTTGGATTGGGGAAGACAACAGTCCAATAGAAAGGACAGTAATAATAAGAATAAGGTGTTTTTTATTGTAGAATATTGTGATTAATATACCATATAGAGAAAGCCACAAGGCCACAAGGGGGTGGCATAGTGGGAAGTTACATGTAAGGTTTGAAGCCAAGGAATAACTTGTGCGGGGATCAGCAAGTCAAATTGATAATGCTCCTAATTAGGTTGAAGTACCTGTCATTTGATATTGCCATCAGATTAATTCATAACGTTAGATACGTCAAGGGGCAACTCATTAAGCGCCCCCTGTGTATTGCAAGATACGTTAGCAGGAAAGTCTGGAAATTTGTTTGCAACACCCCCCTTGCCTCCTGCTTGTTGTCAGACACCAATACCAGAGTCTGCAGAAGGTCTGGGAAGGTCTTCATGAACAACTTTTGTATGGGGATGGCGCGGCAGGGGCGTAAGCAATCATGGTGAAGCTTCTTGGTGTTACCTTGGGCATCTTCAAGTTGATAGGTGTGATTTTCATAGACTGCAGCTATCTTGAAGGGCCCTAGGTGGTTGGGTTCCAACTTGGAGGAATTGGGGTTGAGGGTGTAGACGGGGTCACCTACGGCATATCTAGATTTGAGGCGCTTTGTCCCTCCTGCAATCTGCTTGTGTTTGATTTCCCAGGCTTTGGCACACCATTGGTCTAGGGATGGAGTTGTTATTAGGGGAGGCTTGTCAGGAACCTTGGACCATAGCTTTCCCTGTTCCACTCCTGTCAGACTGTCAGGTGTCCCAAAGGCCAGGGTACTGGGGCTGAACCCTGTGCCCCTATTGACCCTTGCTTGCAGGATAAGTAGAGCGGTGGGCAGGTGTTTAGTCCATGTGGTGTTGGGGTGCTCTTGTGAGAGCTTGGCAAGTAGTTGAACCAGTGAGCCATTTAACTGTTTCACACGTCCATTGGCTTGAGGATGGTAGGGGGTTGTAACTATACGTTGGAGCGTGTTCTTAGCACAGTATGCCTTCATGACATGCCCAACAAGTTTGGGGCCACCATCTGTGATGAGTCGTTTGGGTCGCCCAAAGCGGGCCACAATTTCCTTGCCAATAAAGCAGGTAATGGTGGTGGCAGTGTGGTTAGTTGTTGCCCAGGCCACTGGCCAACAGGTGAAGTAGTCAATGGCTGTGATGATATATTTCTTCCCAAGTCTGTCTTTGGGGAGGGGTCTAACAATGTTGAGGGCCCACTGCTCAAAGGGTTCCATGGCCTTAATGGGTAGGACAGACTTGGGGGTGCAGGCTTTGACGTGTTCTTTTCACACAACACACATGTCTCAAGGAGATCCAAGACGTCTTGGTGCATACGCGGCCACCAAACCTTACACTTCATGATTTCAAAGAGGTTGCATCCTCTGACATGGCCCAAGGTGCAGTGGTAGTGCAGTATGGTATTGCTTTACTGTGTGGTGAGAATATAGGGTGTCTTTTCTCCTGTCTCTGCGCGGCGGCAGACATTGCCTGCATGGAAGGTGAACTAACTTTCATTGTCCTTCAGCTTGGAGATAGTTACCAAATTAAGGCCTTCATAGTGGGTTACTTCAGGGCAGAGATAGAGCATTGGCCAATTGGGGTCTAAACTGTTGTCCCTGGTGATGGACTCCACATAGAGCCTTGAGAGGGAATCTGCTGTGACAAGCTCTTTCCCAGGTTTGTATTTGATACACAACTTGTAAGGAGATAGGCGCTTGACCCAGTCTTCCTGGCAGCGTGTCAAGTGGGACTGTGTTGTGTTTGGCTCCTGGAGACAACATCCAGGAGGACACAGTGGGAAATCTTTATAACAAAAGATTTGAGGTTTGAAGCTAGCCTTGGGTTAGCCTTCAGGGCAAAATTAAGGGCACATACCTTAATTTCCTGGAAAACAAGATGTAAAAGTTCTTTTGGCAGAAAGGACAGGAAAAAGCTTGAAGATTATTAAAGCCAACGCAAATGTGGATAAACTTGTCTTTATTAGAAGTAATGATTCTACTTTAAATAGTAGACAAGGAACAGTGATCACTCATTAGGAAAACAGAGTAGCTGAGGGGGTCACGTTGGGATGAGGT